>CM024763.1:48601894-48674874 GCA_014218235.1 Colocasia esculenta | reverse complement strand
CTACCTGACTACCGGCACCCGACCTAGTGCCATGCAACTGTTACTATTGTTGTTTTTAACGTTGTTTATGATTATACCCTATCTTATCTACTATCTCTGTACTCTTATCTTTTCACCTTTCCTCTACTCTCTCGTCTATCTCGTCTACTACTCTCATCTATTCTTGGTACTCTTTGGCCATTAAATTGATTGTCTAAGATAACAAACATGACTATGCTAGGCAACATTATAAGGCCCGATCTGGTCCTGGGAGAGCACCTGAAGGCTATAACTCGCGGGGCCTAATGATCTGGTGTTTGGCATACACCTAACTCATGACACTCAAGATTTAGTCTAGACATCAATCAATCATTTATTTGATACTTGAACTCGTGGTTGAAAGAATATCGACCAATGCTTGCTATCGTGACTAGTTTACTTGCTATCTCGTGATATGGCCAAAATATTATCATACTTGTGTGCTATACTCTTGTACAATGTGCTATTGTTTTCACGTTATCCTGTTACATCGTTCTCTTGACTATACAGCGGCTACTCGTTCTAGTTGTCTTGCCAGTTAAGACATTAGTCATTTAAGCATGCTTGTTCTCATGAGATATTGTCCTACTGGGCGTTATTCGCTCATCCTCGTTATTATTCATGTGTTTCAGGTGAGTTGATGGAGATTACCACACTCATGGGGAAGGGAAGAGGATGATGTGCAAGAGTGACCCTATCATCAACCCGTGCTTAGTAGTTATCTTAGTTAGAGTAAGTCATAGTTAGTCATTATGTAATAGTTTGGGTTTCAATAAAAGTACTCGGGCCGTAGTTTTGGCTCTGATTAGTGAATGTAATGGAATTGATGAATATGGAATGAAATTGGAGTTTATTGATATTATTCCAATTATGCAATGGTTTGTGTATATTTCTCGCTCGATACTATATGTAATTACTATAATTCTGCTCCGATATTCCGCGTCGGGGCGTTACAGTTTTGGGTATCAGAGTCTAATTTATTCTTAAGTATAGGATGATCTAGGTTTGACATGCTTGAGTTAGCGTCTAATTCCGTACCTATGTGAGAGATGGGTGGAACCATGGGTAATAAGATAAAATAAACTCACACACGCACAAACTTAGTACAACCTCAATGACTTACATTAAGAATTTTCTTTTTGAAGGAACTTTACCATAGCCACGGCAGCGGAGCGTGCACAACTTGTGACATGCAGCACACTATTTAGCAGCTCACACAGGCATTACTTCAGGGTTGGAGCCCACAATAACCGTGGAGCCAGAGATTTACACAGAAATTTCCGCAATCTGAACCCGCCTCATTTCAGTGGGACCACTGATCCTGACGAGGCAAAAATGGCTAAAAGAGATTGAACGTATTTTACGTGTTTATGCAATGCGCGATGAGATAAGCTATACTTGCAACATTTCAGCTTGAGAGGGACGCCCGTGCGTGGTGGGAGTTCGTCGAAGTGACTAGAGCTGATGCACAAATTAGATGGATGAGTTCAAGGAGCATTTCAACTCCAAATATTTTTCTGAAAGAGTCCAAGAGATGAAGGCCTCTAAATTTGATGCACAAAGTAAAGCATCTGACCGTCGTCCGAGTATGAAGCGCAATTTTCTCGATTGGCACGCTATGTCAATCATCTAGTCAACACAGAGAAAATGAAGGCGAGATATTTCTCATGGGCTCAAATCCTCTTATATCACCCCCTTGCTCCAATGGACATCCAAGTCTATGCTGACATGTTAGGAAGGCCCAACTACTTGAGAATGCACCAATCCGACTGATCGCATCAAGGGCAAGATCGTCAAGAAAGAACACACATGGCTCATCAAGCCGACCTACCAACGACAAGAAGCGGCCATTTAACATCACTGAGGGGCAGAATCAAGAAAGGAAGCCCAAGATACTACTCCCTGAACACCACAAACCAACTGTGAGATTGTGACATACCTGGTCACACTGCCGCCGAATCTGGAGGAAAGCAGGCACTTGCCGTCGCTGCAGAAATCGCAATCATCGCATTTCTGAGTGTCCTTGTGATGAAGGAGTAGGAGAAAGAAAATGCCGATTGGGCAAAAAAAGCCAGCAGACTTCAAGCGGTGTAGGAAGTGGATGCCACCGAGGAGGGTGGAGTCGTGGAAGGTACATTACCAGTCTTTTTCTCAATCAACATTTGTATTGTTTGATACTGGTGCAACACATTCATTCATATCACAAGCATTTGCTGATACCTTAATGTTAAACCCATCCATGGGTTTTTGAATTTGCATGTCACTACACCACTAGGGGAGAAAGCCCAACTAAACAAATACTTTCCATTAGTAGATGTTATGATTGGTGATCTTAATCTGAGAGACGATCTGATCTGTATGCCCATGGAGGGCTACGATGTCATATTGGGAGCCGATTGGCTATCCATGTATGGGCTTGTGTGGACTGTAGAAGAGAGAATATAACATTTAGTGAATCCGTAAGTTGACTTTCATGGGACATAGACACAAGAGGCACTTGTCTCTCGTCTCTGCTATTAAGGCATAGAACATGATAAGAAAGGGTATGTGGCATTTCTTGCCCAATAGTAGTTGAAAAGAAAGCATCTAAGATATCAGACAAACAACCATAGGGCAAGAATACCCGACGTGTTCCAGATGAGCTGTCGGGCATTCCACTTGCACGAGATGTTAATTTCTCGATTGATCTAACACCTGGAGCTGCATCGGTGTCCACCAACCCTACAAAATGTCCCCCACGGAATTGAAAGAGTTAAATGAGCAATGATGGAACTGTTGGAAAAGGATTTTATCAGACCGAGTACTTCTCCTTGGAGAGCACCCATGTTTTTGTCAAGAAGAAGGACGATCCATGAGATTATGCATCGACTACAAGCATTGAATCACCTCACTATCAAGAACAATACCATCTACCTCGTGTCGACAATTGTTTGAACCAAATCTCAGGAGCTAAGTATTTCTCTAAGATTGACCTTAGATCGGGATATCATCAGATGAGAATTAAAGATGCGGATATTTACAAGCTTTCAAGAGCAGGTACGGTCATTATGAATTCGTAGTCATGCCTTTGGACTAACCAATGCTCCTACAGCTTTTATGCAACTGATGAACAACATTTATCGCCATACCTCGACAAGTTCATCATGGTCTTATGTGATGATATTCTATATACTCAAAGACAAGGAAGAGCATGAGGAGTATCTAAGGATCGCCTTGCAAATCGTTCGCGACATAAACTCTACGCCAAATTGAGCAAGTGTGATCTGGCTGCTCTCGAGGAGGTGTCATTTTTAGGGCATGTCATATCAAAGGATGGTATCGCTATTGATCTTTCCAAAGTAGAAGCTGTCTTAAACTGGCGAGACCGACCAGCGCACTGAGATCAGAAGCTTTCTTGAACTGGATGGATACTACAGGCGGTTTCATAAAAGACTTCTCAAGATAGCTGTACCTCTAACTCACTTTACAGCGAAAAGAGAACCCATATGTCTGGAGCAAGGAATGTGAGAAAAGCTTTCAGACCCTAAAGCAACTCTTGACCTCTGCACCTATCCTCGTGTTGCCAGTCGAGGGCCAAAGATTCTCAGTCTTCACTGATGCATCTGGAATCGGTCTAGGCTGCGTATTATGCATAATGAGAAGGCGATAGCATGCTTCATCAAGACAGTTAAAGCCGCATGAGGTTAATTACCCTGTTCATGACTTAGAACTGCTGCTTGGTATTTGCACTTAAGAGATGGAGGCATTATCTGTATGGGGACAGTTCATGTGTTTACTCTGATCACAAGAGCCTGAAGTTTTATTTTCTCAGAAGGAGCTTAATATGCGACAAAGGAGATGGCTGGAATATTTGAAGGACTTCAATTTAATATTTAGTATCACCCTGGTAAAGGTAATGCAGTAGCTGATGCACTTAGCAGGAAGCCTGTGGCGTCCTTGTCTTGTTTAGTCATGGGAGAGATGCAATTACTTGAGCAATTTGTTGCCCAGTGACGAGCCCAGAGGGGGGGGGGGGTGAATGGTTCTTTAAAAAATAATCTAGACGATACCTGTAAATAAGATCATTCACAAAAACGTTCCTTCGAAGAAGGTTAGTGACTGTTAGTTCAAATACCAATCACACAAAGACAGCAATCACACGACCAAGGATTATCCGGTTCGGACCTCCTCTCCTAGGAGTCCTACGTCCAGTCCTTGAGCAACCACTCAGGATTTCACTAACTAGGGTACAGTCCCCCTAAGGACGCTACAACACCCAGCTCAGCTGTTCTTCCTTCACACCCGAAGGGAATAACACACCTGGAATACCCCACCAGGTCTTCCTTCACAACTGAAGGGAAACAACACCCTGGATACCACCAGGTCCTTCCTTCCTCACACGAAGGGAAACACAATCAAGAGAGTAGAATGAGTTCAAGCCCCTAGATCAAGCTTTTAACAAGCCAAGATCTGAAGCAACTAGTACTGAGAGCAAAGAATCTAAGCTAAGCACACTCTCAGAACTACACAAGCTCTCTCAAGATTTCACTACAGAGTGGAGAGCAAAGAGCAACACGAGAGGAATGAACTTGTTGGCTCTTAGAATTCTAGCAGAGATTTTTGATATCTGAACGAGCATTCTCTGCTTCTTTTCTTTGATCTTCTCTTCTGTCTTATTTTATGTCTTCTTTGAATTCGCCCGTTGAAGTAACCGTTGTCTCTTAGATTGGTAGACGTTAGACTGTTGACATTTGGAAGCTTCAACAATCTTTATCCATTTGAGCACGCAAAGAGATAATGTCTTCTGGCGTCTTTGGGTCCAACGTTTGTATGACAGAACGTCTTTAGGACCCTGCATAAATTAATGCTAGAATAGTAGACATCTAGGCTGTCTTTAGTGTCAGTAAACGTTGATAAGAGTATTCACCAAAATAGCAATGCCAAATAGTTTCTTCTAAAAAATGTTGACAAAATATGTACGATAATGAGAAGATATCATCTGCATGCATGCAGAGATACGTTCTGTCTTGATTAAATGCACAGCAGTCAGACAGATAAGAGAAGACTTTGACTATTCAACTCTTTAAGAAACGATAAATATCAAGTCTATATAAACCATGAAGTCGTTGTCTATATGACTTATGAATCGTATGAATACCAACAAGTTATTATAGAGCAAATCGTTGTATCATTAAAGGAGTCGTTTATCACTTAAAAAATCGTTATGAGCTTTAAAGAAATCGTTGCGCGAAGCAAATTGTTATGAGTGCTAAAGAAATCGTTGCGCAAAGCAAATCGTTATGAGCGCTAAATAAATCGTTGCGCAAAGCAAATCATTATGTGTACTAAAGAAATCGTTATGATTACTTATAGAATCGTTGCGGCGAGCAAGTCGTTGCGAGTTCTAAAGAAATCGTTATGATTACTTAAGAAATCGTTACGGCGAGCAAGTCATTGCGAGTTCTAAAGAAATCGTTATGATACTTAAGAAATCGTTACGGCGAGCAAGTCGTTGCGAGTTCTAAAGAAATCGTTATGATTACTTAAGAATCGTTACGGCGAGCAAGTCGTTGCGAGTTCTAAAGAAATCGTTATGATTACTTAAGAAATCGTTAAGGCGAGCAAGACGTTGCGAGTTCTAAAGAAATCGTTATGATTACTTAAGAAATCGTTACGGCAAGCAAGTCGTTGCGAGTTCTAAAGAAATCGTTATGATTACTTAAGAAATCGTTACGACGAGCAAGTCGTTGTGAGTTCTAAAGAAATCGTTACGATGACTTATAGAATCGTTACAGGATCGACTTGTTTGAAACAACATGACTTTCCAGTCTTACAAGGAAATCGTTAAAACACTTATGAAATCGTTGTGACTTTCAACAGAAGTAGATGTAGACTTAGAGAAATATCATTTTGAAAGGATTAAAGCTTCAGTAAGACAATACTTACCAACATTGACTTGATTGACCTTGGTAATTTTCCCGTACTTAAGACTTATGAAATATGTTAGAGATTATTGATGAAGTTTTGTTAATCACTAAAATACATATGTAATTAATTAAAATTACACGGGGACAAACTGATCATCGCAATTCGCCAGTTTGGATCTAAATATTGAGAAGAGAAGTAATAAGATGTTAGTGGCCAATCTTAGAGCTCAACCCTACATCTTTGTCGAGATTAGAGAGCAACAGACAAATGATCCATTTCTAATCCGAATAAAGGAGACCATAGCAAACAAACCTGAATTTTCCATCACAGAAGATGGAAGACTACTATTTCAAGCCAGGACATGTGTGCCTGACAATGAAGAGTTGAAGAGGAAGCTGATGGATGAAGCCCACAAGACTAAGTATACAATTCACCCAGGTGAAATCAAGATGCACCAAGACATGAAAAGGACATTTTGGTGGCCCAACATGAAGCGTGAGATGGCCGAGCATGCCGCGCACTGCCTCACATGTCAACAAGTAAAGGCTGAACACTGTCGTCCTGCGGGTGTACTCAGACCCCTGGACATACCTGAATGGAAGTGGGAAAGCATCGGAATGGGTTTCATCATGGGTTTACCCCGAACTCGTGGTGAACTCGATGCTATTTGGGTCATAGTGGACCGATTGACTAAGTCCGCACATTTTCTAGCAATCAAAAGTACCTGGAGTGTGGATGTACTAGCAGCCCTATATGTAAAAGAGATAGTGAGACTACATGGAGTTCCTATGACCATAGTCTCAGATCGTGACCCTCGATTCACATCCAGATTCTAGAAGGAACTCCAGACTGCTTTAGGCACGAAACTCAACCTTAGCATAGCATTCCACCCACAGACCGATGGACAGATAGAAAGAACTAATCAGATCGTGGAAGATATGCTGCGAGCCTGCACTATTGATTTCGAAGGGTACTGGAATGAACAGTTGTCACTGATAGAATTAGCCTACAACAACAGCTATCAGGCCAGCATCAAAATGGCACCATTTGAAGCCTTGTATGGTAGAAGCTGCAGATCGCCAGTTTGCTGGAATGAAGTAGGTGAATAGCAATGGCTGGGACCAGACATGGTACAGAACACCAGTAGGGATATACAAATCATCAGAGACAGGATTAAGATTGTAACGCCCCGATGCGGAATATCGGAGCGGAATTACAGTGTTAAATAGTACAAAGCGAGAAAATAAATACAAACCATTGTACATATGGAATAATACTAATGAACTCCAATTTCATTAATAATCCACCAACTTCATTACATTCACTAATATCTCATCAACTTCATGAACTAACTATTACATCAACGTATCAGAGCCAAAACTAGGGCCCAAAGTACTTTATTGAAAATCAAACTAATACATCAGGACTAATTGACTCATTCTAAGCTAACTAACTACTAAAGCAAATGGTTCTGAAAAAGAGGTCACTCCTGAGCATCATAGTCAGTCCATCCTCGTGTGTGTGGTTATCATTAAACTCACCTGAAACACATCAAATAAAAATACAGGATGAGCGAATAATGCTCAGTAGGACTTAACATTCATGAACACAAGCATGGTTTAAATAATTAATGTCTTAATGGCAGGTTAACTAGAGAGAAGAGTCATGTAGATCATGTAATAATAATGAGAGAACAATAGCATCTGGTACAGGGAAAATAGTTCAACGATAATGATAATAGAATGGCCATGTACGATATATCATGTAATTTTGCACAATGTGCTCTAGTATCGATAACAAGTGTACTGGTATAGATAGTACTTTGATTGTCACAGATTAATCTTGATAGTATGTTGACACTGGATGCATGCCTCCCAGGGCGCTGGCACTTTTTGGGCGGGCTCTCCTCCCAGAACCTGATCGGGCTATATTGCGCTCGCATTAGTCATTTCTTTATCTTAGACAATCACAAGAATGGTCAATAGAGTACCAAGAAATAGATGAGAGTAGTAGACGAGATAGACGAGAGTGTAGAGAGAACGTGAACAGATGAGAGGATATAGATAGTAGATGAGATAGGGACAATATCGTAAAATGAGATAAATAATGATAGTCACAGTTGCACGGCACGGGGTCGTGTACCAGAAGTCTTGTAGAAATCATCACCGCCCACTAGCCGTGCTGTGTACACAGGCTAGATGATCCGACGTGATCACAAGATAAGGAGAGAACACACTAAGGCCATGGATCGTACTGATCCCTAGGGTGTAACGGGTTTTAGGGTACAACCAGCTCGTCGGCAATGGACGTACGCCAAAGCCAAGAAGACTTACGGAGGCCTTGACAAGGAGTCCCTGGCCCAGTCGAGAGTATTCCCGATGGAGAGGTGGTCCAAGTCAAGAGAATGTGTGTAGAAAACGGTCCGTTGTGCCTCGAGTGCTTGAAGCCAAGGGAAAAATGATAACGGTATTCAAAATATGCATATAAAATGAAGACAATTGTATTTAATAAAATAGGTAATTTAGTCATTTATTACGCTAATTTACTCGATACATTATCGCATAAATTATTAGGGTCAAATGGCAATTAATATTTATGTGTGTGTAAGTGTAAAGAAATCTTGAGGATATGACAAGTCGTGCAAATGTCCTTTTAAAATAATTAAATTTATATAATAATTGCCAATTATTAATTTACTAGGTCGAATTAACTATAACATTGTTTAATCATGGCTAATTAAGGGGTATAAAGCCTAACAGTAGGGGCATATGCACAATTTTAATTCTGGTCGGATTCTTTAAGTCGCGGCAGACCTACCCGTCGCGATTCAGATCACGACAGGGCGGCCGGGGCGTCAGTGGACCTGCCGGACTAGTCTGGTCCGAGTGGAAATCACAGCGGTACAGGCTGGCGCATTCTCAACGCGACATGCCTGCAGGGCGCGACCCGGCTGATATCGCGGCGGGTCGCGCCGTCCCAATATCAGAAGGGTCGAGCCCTTTTTCCCTTTTTTCCAGGGCGGTTCCTGTTTGATATAGAGTACTTGTAATTTCATATAAAATCACACGATCGTCCAAAAATCACAAAACTAGTTTTAAACGAAAGTAGACATATAGATCTATCAACATATATGATTAATTTAAAATAGACAAGGTTTAGACATGCTGTGATCAAGTTACATTTCAATGACCTAAACATGCACAGTCAAGGTTCAACAAATTAATTAGAGATGGAACATAATAAATTTAGGAAAACTAGAGGCGTTTGAAAGCTAACATGATGTAATATTTATAAGAATTTCTCATGGCATGGGATCATGTATGCCCGAGGTTTAAAAGTAAACATGAAGGGTTGGATACATGTAACTGATAGAGATTCAAAGAATTAATTCTCCCTCATGGGAGATCAAAATGGAGCGAAACCAGAGGGCTTTTGCTCGGGAACATGGAGTCTTCCTAGGGTAATTTTTACACGGTTTGGCTTGAGAGATTGCCTACCTTGCTTGCTGTAAAGAAGAACTAGGGTTTAGTGCAAAATAAAATAGAAATCCTTGCTCCAATCCTTCTTCTCCAAGCTCCTCATGACCAGAACTCCTCTTCTTCGTCCCTCAGAGCTCCAGCCACGAACTAGGGTTTAGTTGGGATGAATTTGGGGTATATGGCTAGCTATAAGAGTCATTCTTCCTAAAAATGTCTCCTTTCTATTAAACTCTGAATTTCCTCCTTTCTCTCTTCCTTTCCTAGTATTTATCTTCTAATAGGATTGGGAAAGAGAGCTAATTTCATGGGTAAGGGTTTAGGGTAAGTGTAAGACTCTTTTTAGGATAGATATGGCTATTTAATATTTAACTTAACCCTCTCCCAATTATTACCATTTAAAATTCCGAATTTCACTTAATTACTTCCCACCTCTTCCCAATTATTACCATTTAAAATTCCGAATTTCACTTAATTACTTCCCATCCATGATGGGCTCTCCTCATTTGGGCCCAACCAACCCATGTTAGGACCATTAGTATAACCCATTACTAATTTAGCCTAATAGGCTTTGATTTATTTCTCTTTTATTTCACTTATTTCTCATTTAATCTATTAAATCTATTTTTCTCATTTATTAAAATAGAAATTTTAGTTTATTTGGTTTTAAAAATCAAGGGTGCTACATCCTCCCCCTCTTAAAAAGAATTTGGTCCCCAAATTCATATGATCATAAGAGGAAGAATGGCTTACTAAATAACTCCGGATAATTTCGTCGCATTATGCTTCAGGCTCCCACGTAGCCTCTTCAACTTCGTGGTTTCTCCAGAGTATCTGACCACAGATATGGGTCGGTTCAAAGCTGTTGAATCTTCTTGTCCAAAATCTTCACTGGCCTTTCTTCATAGGTCAATCCTTATTCAGAGTAATGTCATCATAACTGATTACGTATGACGGATCATACACGTACTTCCTCAGCATGGACACATGGAACACATTGTGCACTGTTGAGAACTGGGGAGGTAGTGCGAGTCGGTACGCTACGTCGCCAACTCTATCCAACACTTCGAATGGACCTATGAATCTTGGTCTCAATTTGCCTTTCATCCCAAATCTTTGGAATCCTCTAGTCGGGGATACCTTCAGCAT
The DNA here is from genome assembly GCA_014218235.1 of Colocasia esculenta. NCBI lineage: Eukaryota > Viridiplantae > Streptophyta > Magnoliopsida > Alismatales > Araceae > Colocasia > Colocasia esculenta. The sequence goes on along the minus strand of CM024763.1, from coordinate 48,664,324 downwards.
CACATGATCTCCAACTTGAAATTCTAAATCTCTCCTTCTCTATCTGCATAGCTCTTCTGCCTGGACTGAGCTACATTAATCCTGTCCCTGATAATCTGTATGTCTTTGCTAGTGCTCTGCACCATGTCTGGTCCCAGCCATTGCTGTTCTCCTACCTCATTCGCACACAGGATCTGCAACTTCTTCCATACAACGCTTCAAACGGTGCCATTTTAATGCTGGCCTGATAACTGTTTTGTGTAGGCGAATTCAATCAAAGATAGTTGTTCATTCCAATAACCTTCAAATCTATAGTGCAGGCACGAAGCATGTCTTCCCAATCTGATTTGTCCTTTCCGTCTGTCCATCCTCCGTCTGTGGGTGGAAAGCAGTGCTGAATTGAGTTTAGTACCCAACGCTGTCTGAAGTCCCTTCCAGAATCTAGAAGTGAATCTGGTATCACGGTCTGAGACAATGGATACTGGGACTCCATGCAATCTCACAATTTCCTTTACATACAAGCTGCTAACACATCCACACTCCAAGTGCTCTTAATGGCAAGGAAGTGGCGGACTTGGTTAAACGGTCCACAATGACCCAGATAGCATCAAGTCCCCCACGAGTTCGGGGTAAACCCATGATGAAATCCATACCGATGCTTTCCCATTTCCACTCGGTATGTCCAGGGGTCTAAGTACACCCCAGGACGACGGTACTCGGCTTTCACCTGCTAGCAAGTGAGGCAGTGTGCGGCATGCTCAGCCACCTCACGCTTCATGTTTGGCCACCAAAATGACCTTTTCATGTCTTGGTACATCTTGGTTGCACCTGGATGTATGGTATACCTGGTCTTATGGGCTTCATCCATCAATTTTCTCTTCAGTCCTTCATTGTCAGGCACGCAAGTCCTGGCTTGGAATAATATCCTCCCATCTTCAGCGATGGAGAAGTCTGGCTTGTCAGCTATAGTCTCCTTTACTCGGATTAGAAACAGATCATTAGCCTTTGCTCTCTGATCTCGACAAAGATGTCGGGTTGTGCTTTAAGATTAGCACTAACATCTTATCACTTCTCTTCTCAATATTCAGATCTAGACTGGCAAATTGCTCTAATAATTACATCTCGCCCATGACTAGACAGGATACAGAAGCTACTGGCTTCCTACTAAATGCATCAGCCACTGCATTACCTTTACCTGGGTGGTATTGGATATTGAAATCAAAGTCTTTTAAGTACTCTACCCATCTCCGTTGTCGCATATTGAGCTCCTTCTGAGAAAATAAGTATTTCAAACTCTTGTGGTCGGAGTAGACAATAAATTGCTCCCCATATAGGTAATGTCTCCAAATCTTAAGTGCAAATACCACTACTGCCATTCTAAGTCATGGACTGGATAGTTGACTTCATGTGGCTTCAATTGCCTCGAGGAATATGCTATCACCTTTTCATTCTGCATTAACACGGAACCTAAACAATTTCAGATGCATCGTGTAGACTGAGAATCCTTCGCCCTCGACTGGCAACACAAGGACAGGTGCAGAAGTCAACAATTGCTTCAATGTCTGGAAGTTCTTCTCACATTCCTTGCTCCAGACATAAGGGTTCTCTTTCCGCGTAAGACACGTAAGAGGTACAATTATTTTGGAGAAGTCTTTTATGAACCGTCTGTAATAACCAGCCAGTCCAAGAAAACTTCTTATCTCTGTGACATGGTCGACCTTTCCCAGTTGAGTACGACTTCTACCTTGGAAGGTTCGACAGCAATACCATCCTTGGAAATAACGTGGCCTAGAAATGACAACCTCCTCGAGCCAGAATTCACACTTGCTCAATTTGGCGTAGAGTTGGTTGTCCTGCAAAATTTGCAAAGCGATCCTTGTTGCTCAGCTAGCAAGCCAGAGGGGGGGGGGGGGGGTGAATGGGTCTTTTAAAAAACAATTGGTCAACTAATACCTGTTCACAAAAACATTCACACCACACACACTTCGATTGCTGTTAGTGTTAGTGAAGAAATGAATGCAAAGATAAGCACATACACACTGCATGAAGATTTATCCTGGTTTCGACCTCCTCTCCACAGCAGTCCTACGTCCAGTCCCTGAGCAACAACTCAAGATTTCACTAACAAGGGTACAGTCCCCCTTAAGGACACTACAGTGTTGGGTTTACATGAGTATGTTAAGTTGACATATGGTATGGTTGTTTTTGATGATGAGCAATCGATGAACATTTCATGAACAATACAAATTGATGTGATGTGAATATGTGAAACATAATGAGAATGTCAAGTCAAGCAATGTTAATGAAGAAAAGCAAATGCTAATCAAGAAAAATATGTCTAACTTGTTCATTTATATGTTCATTATATCTCACTAATAATTTTCTTAAATGTAGTGAGATTCCATGCAAGACAATGTACCAAAGACAAGAGCAAAAGCTCAAGAAATTGGAAACCTGTAGGTACCTGTCAATAGATAATAGTGACCTGTCAACAGATACACTGTACCTATCGACAGATGCACTGTAGCCTGTCGACAGATACACTATAGCCTGTCGACAACACACACAAAAATGGTTTCCCGAGAGGCCAGTCTTCTGTTTTTGCAAACCTGTCAGCACCTGTCGACAGCAGCAAGTCGGCTGTCGACAGACGGAGTTTTGGGAAGATCCGATGGTTATGATGTGATCTATATTTGGGTGTTCCTTTTAGCACGACTCTATGCTTGGACACCACTATATAGAACCATATAGAGGTATTTTTGCAGCAAGGGAGCCTCCACACAAAAAACCCTAAGCCAAGAACAAGAAGAAGAAGGTTCCCCTGTTTTCTGCTTCAACTCTCCATCCACGCAAGGAAGATCCATCTCACGAGCGGAGTTGAAGTTGGTTTGTCCACGAATCAAGCTTCTCCACATCGTCTGATCATCATCAACACGAAGTTTGAAGTTCTTCTAGACGACCACCACGAAGAGTTCTTCATCAGGATATACTTCTACATCTCTGAACTCTTCTTTTATTCTACCTTTCATATCTTTGTGTGTGTGGTAATGGTTCAAGCATTCCTTGTGCTTGATCCACGTACGTATTGTTGTCTGGTTGCATTTTTGCATCAGACAAGGTGGTGTGGTGTGTGGTCAGATTATGGCTAGAGGTTCTGATCTTTTGTGGACTTGATCTAGCGTGTGGGTGTGTGGTTGAGCCGTTGTGCTCGTGTGTGTGTGTGTACTCAGTTCTTGAGTAGTTGTCCTCACTGTGTGAGGGGTGGACGTAGGAGTCACATGGTGTGATCTCCGAACCATCTAAAAAATCTCTTGTGCACTGGGTTTGACTTGTGGTTTGCATTGTGTTGCGCTAGATGCATGCCTAGGGATTTCATCTACCACTTACTTGTTAATTTGTTCACACACATTACATCAGATCAAAGGGGTTTTAATGGAGTAGATCTTTTAATCCAAAGTAATTCTTAAATTGCTTAAGTTTCCACTGCAAATCTATTCAACACCCCCCCTTCTAGCTTTGCCATAACCGAATATCTGATCCTAACAATTGGTATCAGAGCAGGTCTCTGTTCATCGGTTGTGTTTTGAGGAGACTTGTCTTTGTGTGCTTTACCACTCTCTGATTCTAATAATTGATTCTAAATCTGACTTGATTTGCTTGAACTGACTGATTGCCTTTGATCTCACTCAATATTTTGTTGATTGGTCTAATCATCTGAAACATATTTAGAAATATGGCTAAGTTCTCAAGCATCATAAATAGACCTATGATAATTGAGTTTGATGCAAGGTTGATAAAATGCAAGTCTCCTATATGAAACATGCAAGTCTAGAAAGGGAACAGAAGAAAAATGCTACATGGCTCATGGCAGCTCAAGAGGCTCTTCCCGTTCAGACGAATCTGAAGGATCACATATGTCAGAGAAGTCAAGAAACTCTCAAAGGTCAGGTAAATCCAATTCAGATCCATTTGATGCATCAATATCTAATTCTGATTCAGAGGATGATATATCCTATGATGAATTGATAGAATGCTATGAGCACTTGTCCAATCAATTTAAGAAGGTAAAAGCTCAAAACAAGAAGCTAAAAAGAAAAATTAGAGAAGAAGAATGAAATGATAAATAATAATATATGCAAGCACAAAAAGAAAAATGAAAAATTGAAAAATGAGAATGAAAAATTGGAAAATGAAGTAAAAAACTTTGGAATCATGTTTTCTAAATTGAAAGAAGATCATGATCAGGTTGAATCTGAAAATTTTGATTAAAAAATGAAAATGAAAATTGATTGATCATAATGATAATCTCAAATTTGATAATGATCAATTGAACAAACAAATCTCCAACATGGCTTATGATCACCAAATAAAAGAAAAAGGCAATCAACTGGTTGAGGAAAATAATCATATGAAAAGAAGATTGAAAGCTTCTATCATGACAGACCATTAAATGATGAATGGAACAATTTTAAGAAGAAAATTGCTGACTTGGAAAATTAAGTTGTTCAAAGTGAAATTGAAAAGAACAAAATACAAAATGGTCTGGATGTCATGAAAAACCAACTTCTAACTTCTGAAAAAGAAAAATTGTTGCATTGAAAGCTAAAAAGAAAAAATTGACGAATGAACTTGAAGTGGTTATTAAACAAAATGAAAAATTGAACAAAAGTGCTGCAAAAAGGAAGAATCAGTTTCAATTGAAAACCAGAAAAAGAAAATGGAAAAGAAAACAAGAGTCTACAAGGTCTCCACACCTCCTCCAGCAGCCCAGAATGTTTCAAGGAAATCTCCAACTCCACATCATGCCAAGAGATACCAAAGGGTACCATCTCCTTCTTCTCAACCCAAGGATAATCAAGGTACTCTAAAGGACCTCAGAGATTCCAGCAAATGCAATCACACTATGGTAAGCTCCAGGTAAGTACTCAACCCGTTTGCTTTAAATGCAATAGACTTGATCATCTTGCTAAATTCTGTTGGAAGAAAAATCAACACTCTCACAAATGTGCTAAAACAGTTCAATGCTATGCATGTCATCAACATGGTCATGTCTCTAGGGATTGTTGGCATAGAAATGGTTATCTTGTGCATGCTCCCAAGCCCCATACTCATAATTCCATTAATGAAAGAAATACATCTATTCAAAAATTAAAGTCACTTTGGATTAGAAATCATTGTTGAATTCTAACATTGACGTCATTGCAGGACCCAAGCAAGTGTGGGTTCCAAAACAGCTTAATGAACAAGCTGAGATGTCTTGCAGCCATACAGTTTAAATGGATTCATGACATTGGCTGTGCAAGGCAAGAAATGATTGGAGAACAAAGGTAAAATTTTTAGATTGAAATTGACGACTGTTCAGGTAAAATCTCTTTATCACTATAGATTTGAACTGCTAGAATTGAAATGGATTTTTAATTCTATCTGAGCAATGAAAAATGTGTTTTGATGCTATCCCCAAATGACAATGCTTCTTAGCCATTGGAGTCATGCTAAAATTAAAAAAAAAAGATCTTTTATGTAGTGACTATTTGTATAAATGGTGGTGAAATGTGGAAGGACAAGTCCGGCTTGTCTGAAAACTATCATTATGCGTGAGAAATATTCTCCGCCAAGTATCAATAGTCTTCTACTACATAAAGACTATAAAAAAAAATCATAATCTCAAGAACCTCAATTGATCACGTTATACTCTCCTTGTGCAAATTGCTTGACATGAACATGTGTGAATTGCTTGAATGTTCATTCAATACCATGCATACATTATGGGGGAGTAAGTCAAAAAGAGTTTTTGATTGAGTTGTTTGAGGGACATTCTTTCACATCAATCTTGCCACATGTCTCTCTTTAAAAGAATGAATGTTGGTGTTTTTATGCTTATGGATGTTCTTTTGTGTGCAAATGCTTGGTATGTTTGTGTATCTCATTGATTGATTTTTGAATATTCGTAAGTGACAGTATCAGAAATCGCTTCTGGCATAACGGCACCAGAGAGAAGTGCCATGGACAATATTCCAAAGCTGTTTGGCCACCATCGCCACCTGTAGAGTTTGTAATTTCTGAAATTAAGACCTCCTTCGGAAATCGGCTTTTGCAAATTGCCTAGCAACCAATGACGCCGTTGAGTACCATCCGCCCCCTCAGAAAAAGTTGCCGCAATCTGATTAATTTGCTTACAAATGGACTTAGGAATAGAATGAGCTGGCAGAACACCGGGATGCTCTGCAGACTCTCTATGGGGGAGTAAGTTAAGCTAGGTGAGTGAAATTCATAAGGGATACCCTTCATATTCAATGTGTATTTATCCCTCAATCTTATGGTTCAAATCACTCTCAATTCAAAGCCTTAAAGAGAAGTTTCAAAGCCCCTGTCGACAGCCCCAAACAGCTGTCGACAGATATGCCTTCACAGAACCCAGAAATGCACCCTGTGTGCATCTGTCGACAACCACTTCTTCTGCTGTCGACAGCCAGGCACAGTTCCAAACTTCATATTTTCTGTCTGTCTGTATCTGTGACAACCAGCACCCAGCTGTCAACAGCCATACCTTGCCTGAACCCAGAACTTCACAACTGTCTGCATCTGTCGACAGATACTCACTTCATCCATAAATCTTCATCTTTTCTAATCCTTTCTTTATGAGTATGTTCATATTATTGATGCAAGGGGAGAATAGGGACTTACTATTCATTGCAATCTTTCATACTCACATAGTATCAAAGACATTGACTTAATCACAATGATTTTGATATAATATTTTGTGTTTGAGTCTAGGTTGTGTCATCTAGAAAACATTGATCAAATCTAATGATTCTAACCTAACTCACTTGAATAACTCCCTTGCAAATAATCATTTTTCTCAAGTGGATTGATAAGTACGAAGGTTATTGAACTTTACGTTTTACATTGGCTTTTGACCTTAATAACCTTTTGATATGATTTAAGAATTAAAAACAAAAGGAGAAAAGCTACCTATTTCTAAACTCAAAGTTCAAACAAAAAGTATTTGAAATGGGATAAAGGTAGAGCAATGATGAGTATTACCGAGTAACCGGGGACATGGGCATCACAAATGTCTGTCTTCACATCAAAAAGTACTTTCATTATCTCTGTACAATGGTATGATGGTCACTTACACTGAGTAACTGGGGTACGGGCATCCCAAATGTCTACCTTCACATCAAAAGGTGAAAGTGATCTTAATTACTACTTTTCCCACATTAACTTGACAAAGAAAAAATTCAGTGCAAGAAATAAGTGTAGCCTCCATGTTTTTACATCAAGGGCAATGTGTTGTTTATTGTTAATCGCTCATGTAGACATTACTTTCAAGTACCAACTGAACATCACCCACAAAGGAACATGTTTTTCTACAACGGTTTTATTCAAAGGGGTTATCTTATTTTCAATGGTTTTGAACGATGTCTTCTAAATGCTACAACTTGAGATTCCCGAAGTATTATTTCTTAACATTGTAGAATTTTATGTGTCTAACTACTAGTGTCTATGACATCTTGCAATGGGTATAAACCAGTTCTCCACCTTAAAATTCTAATTGAACACTCATTCCCCACTCATATCTTTCACAATTCAGTTCTGTGGTCACACAGTTCTTTGCTTCATTTCCTTCCACTTCTTTGAGTCATCAGTCTGTTAACTCCGTCATCTCTTTCTCCTTCACTTTTGCTTTTGTTGTTTCATGCAATGGATTACCTTTTTTTTGTAACTGTGTGCACTTACTGATCAATGACTGGAAACACAGTTCTTTGCTTCATTCTTATCCATTTGTGCATGGCTTATCTTTTTGGATGTTGCCAAAAGGGGGAGAAACATCAATTGTGTATAAATTGAAATTTTGTCATCATCAAAAAGGGGGAGAATGTTGGGTTTACATGAGTATGTTAAGTTGACATATGGTATGTTTGTTTTTGATGATGAGAAATCGATGAGCATTTCATGAACAATACAAATTGATGCGATGTGAATATGTGAAACATAATGAGAATGTCAAGTCAAGCAAATGTTAATCAAGAAAAACAAATGCTAATCAAGAAAAACATGTCTAACTTGTTCATTTATATGTTCATTATATCTCACTAATAATTTTCTTAAATGTAGGTGAGATTCCATGCAAGACAATGTACCAAAGACAAGAGCAAAAGCTCAAGAAATTGGAAACCTGTCAGTACCTGTCAACAAATGAATAGTGACCTGTCAACAGAACACTGTAGCCTATCGATAGATACACTGTAGCCTGTCGACAGATACACACAGAAAATGGTTTCCCGAAAGGCCAACCTTCTGATTTTTGCAAACCTGTCAGTACCTGTCGACAGCAGCAAGTCGGCTGTTGACAGACGGAGTTTTGGGAAGATCCGATGGTTATGATATGATCTATATTTGGGTGTTTCCTTTTAGCACGACTCTCTATGCTTAGACACCACTATATATAGACCATATAGAGGTATTTTTGCAGCAAGGGAGCCTCCACACAAAAAACCCTAAGCCAAGAACAAGAAGAAGAAGGTTCCCCTGTTTTCTGCTTCAACTCTCCATCCAGCGCAAGGAAGATCCATCTCACGAGCCGAGTTGAAGTTAGTTTGTCCACGAATCAAGCTTCTCCTACATCGTCTGATCATCATCAACATGAAGTTTGAAGTTCTTCTGGACGACCACCACGAAGAGTTCTTCATCAGGATATACTTCTACATCTCTGAACTCTTCTTTTATTTACCTTTAATATCTTTGTGTGTGGAAATGGTTCAAGCGTTCCTTGTGCTTGATCAACGTACGGATTGTTGATCTAGTTGCGTGTTTGCATCAGACAACGTGTGTGTGGTGTCTTGATCAGATTAGGGCTAGAGGATCTGATCTTTTGTGGACTTGATCTAGCGCGTGTGTGTGTGGTTGAGTCGTTGTGCTCATGTGGTGTGTTGTACTCAGTTCTTGAGTAGTGTGTCCTCACTGTGTGAGGGGTGGACGTAGGAGTCACATGGTGTGATCTCCGAACCACCTAAAAAATCCCTTGTGCACTGTGGTTTGACTTGTGGTTTGAATTGTGTTACGCTAGATGCATGCCTAGGGATTTCGTCTACACACTACTTGTTAATTTGTTCACACACATTACATCAGATCAAATGGGTTTTAATGGAGTAGATCTTTTAATCCAAAGTAATTCTTAAATTGCTTAAGTTTCCGCTGCAAATCTATTCAACCCCCCTTCTAGCATTGCCATAACCGAATATCCGATCCTAACATACAGCACCCAGCACCCCAGCTGGTCTTCCTTCACACGAAGGGAACAACACCCTGGAACCCACCAGGTCTTCCTTCCAACGAAGGGAACAACACCCTAGAACCCACCAGATCTTCCTTCCAACCGAAGGGCACAACAAGAAAAGTGTTCAGGGATGAAGCCCCTAGATCAAGCCTATAGAGCACAACTTGATCTGAAGCTAAGAACTGAGAAGAAAAGATCTACACAAAGAACTCTTCTTAGAACTAAAGGCTCTCTCACAGATCTACACTTAGCACAGAGAGCAAGAGCTAAAACAGATGGGATTCTTGGCTTCGCTCTTTGAAAACCTCACAGAAGGTTGTAAGCGCTGTATCACCGTTGTTATCCTTCATCTGGAGCTTCAGTCTTCTATATATATTCCCCTTTCAAATTCAAACGTTGAAGTGTCCGTTAACTCTAAGCTTTAGTGGACGTTAGACTGCTTAGCCCTTAGAAGTTTCCAGTCAGAGGTCCTTTATCCTTTCATGCACGCAAAGAGAGAGGATCTTCTGTAATATCCTTTGGCTTCTATTTTGTCCACGTTGTATGACGATATGTAAATCTGCACGCATTACAAGTATAAACAGTAGACAGCTAGGCTGTCTCTTGTTGTCAGTCAACGTTAGAACGAGTGTACATCAAAATAGTAATGCCAATTTGCTGTTCTAAAAGACATTTACAGAGGAAGCACGATAATGAAAGATATCGTCTGCATGCATGCAGTGATACGTTCAGTCGTAATAAATGCATGGTTGTCAGAAGGATATACGAGGAGACTTTGACTTTTCAACGTACTAAAAAAGAGTTCAAATATTAAATCGTTATATTCCATGAAATCGTTATATGCATGACTTATGAAATCGTTGTGCAAATGAGTGAATCGTTGTGCATTCATAAGTAAACATATGTATACACAAATCGTTATATATATTAATAATCAAATCGTTAAGGACAATGTGAGTAATCGTTGTTTACTGTATCGAATCGTTACAGCGACCAAGTCGTTATGTAACTTAATGAATCGTTACAGTGACAAAGTCGTTATGTAACTTATCAAATTGTTACAGGGATCAAATCGTTATGATGGTGAAGAGACGTGATTTAAGTGTGCCTCCCAAGAGGTATTGTCCCCATGTTTGGGGTTTTGTCCTTTAAAAGGGCCCTCTTGGGAGAAGAGGTGAGGCTCTTACTGATAAGCACACACTTATTCTCACTATCTTTCAATGTGGGACTAAAGAATACCTCTACACAGTCCCCCAGTGAGGATAAGGGTGTGCGGATCTCATGAAGATGAGAAGCTCGGGTAGGGCGCATGGCCTCTCGTTCATTCCCACAGACGGCACCAATGAAGAGACGTGATTTAAGTGTGCCTCCCAAGAGGTATTGTCCCCATGTTTGGGGTTTTGTCCTTTAAAAGGGCCCTCTTGGGAGAAGAGGTGAGGCTCTTAATGATAAGCACACACTTATTCTCACTATCTTTCAATGTGGGACTAAAGAATACCTCTACAGATGGTATATGCAAATCGTTGTGAACCAAGTCGTTACGAGCAAATCGTTGTTCTTCACTTAAGAAATCGATGTGAGACCAAATCGTTGTTCTCACATAAGAAATCAATGTGAGACCAAATCGTTGTTCTCACTTAAGAAATCGATGTGAGAGCAATCGTTGTTCTCACTTAAGAAATCGATGCGATAACCAATCGTTGTGAGAGAAATTGTTATTCTCACTTAAGAAATTGTTATGAAAACAATTGTTACGATCACTTAATGAATCGTTATGAGAGCAAATCGTTGTTCTCACTTAAGAAATTGATGCGATAACCAAATCGTTGTGAGAACAAATCGTTGTTCTCACTTAAGAAATCGTTATGAAAACAAATCATTACGATCACTTAACGAATCGTCATGAGAGCAAATCATTGTTCTCACTTAAGAAATCGTTATGACTCTACTAAAATCGTTACACTTCAGAGGAATCGATGTGTATGAGGAAATCGTTATGATTCTAAGGAAATCGTTATAACAACTAGAGAGTCGATGTGTACTTAGAAAAATTTGTAAGCTATGAAGTTTAAACTGTTAGTATGACGGATACTTACCAGTTTGGCTTGTTTATTTTTGTTCTATTTCTTGTGCTCAAGACTTATAGACAATTCGTTAGAATAGTTTTGTTAATCACCAAAATAGATAAGTAATTTGTTTAAATTACATGGGGACAATTGGATCATCAATCTCCCCCTTTTTGGTGATGACAAAACATAGCATTAAACAAAGATGTTATGAAATAACAATTTAGAAATAAAACTAGTGACATTTTAGAATCATAAGAGATGTATTTCAGAAGTGTTATATTTCTCCCCTTTTTTGTAATTTAAGCAAAAAGATATCACAAGGTGATAAAGACAGAGAGAAAAGAGAGTGAGAAAACAAGAGAGATATATTTAATTGTCCTGAGGAGTTACAAGGATGTAAAAAGTAGGAAACAAAAGAGAGGCGTGCCGACGAATAATGGGCAAGGCCTGTCGTTCTTGCTCCTCAAAATAAGCCTGAAACGCCCCAGAAGAAATAGCGTAAGATGGGCCCATGTCAGGCAACATCCTTTGAATATGAAGCTGCCGCTGAGTACTCAGAAAATTGCCATATTCATCGGTGCCAAGGGAAAGTTTGTAGGTACTGAATGAACCAAAACTGGCGAACCGAAGAAATTGGTTGATCTTGATAGGATAGAATAACTTATTCTACAGAAGATCTTGCTTCAATGCCACAAACAGCTTGTACCGCTCGACCCACTGAAGATAAGAGTCCTGAACTAAATTGATAGAATTTAGGTCCAAGAATGCTTCAGCTGAGAGAGTAGGCTTGCCGGCCTTAAATAAGTGTTGTGTGTGGTAGGATTATCTAGAGGGGGGGGGGGGGGGGTGAATAGAGAATCCTCAGAATTTTTAGCACGAATTAGAATTTAAAATTTTGATTTCAATTCTGTGAATTAGATGCTCAAACACACAAAGCAAGATTAGCACAACCACAAGAGAACAAGGAATTTTAGGTGGTTCGGCTCCAGTGAGGAGACCTACATCCACCCCTCACCAAATCAGTGAGTACCACTATCAGAAACCCTGACAGAAAATCTCAACCAACCACTGATTCATAGCTTCTAAACAACCCTGCCTTACAACTTGAAAGATCAGCTGATACACAACTACAATAATCCGCTGATTCACAGCTTCACCTGAATTGATCCAATCACAATTCGTGAGTGATCAATCCAATCTGCTTCACGAAGTAGATAGTAGACAATTCAAACGCTCAGAAGAAGTTTAAAAAATATGAAAAGGAAAATTGCTGGAATATATGGCAATTTCATCAAACTCCCTGTCTGGATCTGAATTAATTCGTATGCATCTCTCCCAGATTTTGGACTCGTCTTCCCATCTGATGAATTCCTTCGGAAATCTGCCACAAATAATTTGCAGAGATCAAGAATGAGGAAGATTCCCAATCCCCTGTTCTTGAAGGCTCAGCATTCGCTTCTTGAATCTTCTGATCTTGCTTGAATCATCATCGCTTTCATCAGATCATAGATCCTTCTTCAAAAATGGCGTCGAAGTGCTGCTTCAGAACATAGGAACTCTTCCTTTCCACTATGCTCAGTACCTCTTCCTTCACGTAATGTGTGCCCTCTGTTTTTTCGTGAACTGGAGCTCTTTTTACCTGATTGCACCGATTCTGTGTCGTGGCCCCTCAACCGATTCGCCCAAAAGAAATGGAGAAATCTTTTTGCCGCCAAGAATCAGTGCCTTCCAGAACATCTGATGTGGACAGAGAATATCCCATGTGTAGGCTTTGGATCACGTGCCTGCTTGATGACCTTCTCATTCTGAGAAAATTCTAAGTGTCCTAGTGTCGACATTGCCAGACTCTAGTGTCGACACACTCACTTTAATTCAAAGAGAAGCACTCTTTTCTGATTTCTCATCCACATGTCAACCTGATATCTCCAAGATATCTGCTTGTACTTCCTTTTGAGTTGATCTGATAGACTGTTGGCGTCGACCTCATGCACAGCTAGTGTCGACCTTAGCTTCAATTTTCCTCAAAGTGAATTCTACCCTTACTTAGTGTCGACCTTATCACCACACAGTGTCGACACGATTAGTGTTTCACCTTCTTGGAATAAACTTAAGACAACTCATGTGCTAATATACTGTCTGAATAGTGTTGGTTTGACTTGATCTCAACCATTCACATCAACATCCATAGTCCTCTAGTGTCGACCTATGTTCCGGGTAGTGTTGACCTTATTTGGCAATTTTTCATTGTTCTTTGATCCAGTTGAGTTGTACCTACAAAATAATTGATATATGTCAACTGTCTTCTCATTTTATACTTTAATATGACATCATCAAAACCAGGGACTCAACAATAAGGAGCTGTTCAAGGCTTCCAATTGAAGAGCTGACTGATTATAGTGCTTTTCCCAGTCAGTGGGAGAAAGCCTTTCACATTCTGACAGTAGAGGAGCAAGGACTTCAGAGGAAATATGACCTAGGTGAAATTCTCTGAAGATAAACCTTTGGAAGGATGGAAGTCGACCCTGTTGAGCTGATATCCTTCCCATGACGCGAGCGAATCTCTCAAAGATAACAGGACCTACTGAGGAGTCCATGACCAAGGAATGCAGCTTAGGAAGGAATACAAAGTCTGGAATTTGTAGGGTGGCGAAATCCACCTTGAAAGAGCAGTTGACTGGATTTTCAATTTTTAATGAAGCAACTGCTCCCTGGAACTGACCCAACTGGACTTCAGGTAACTTGTGAAGATACCAGTAATCATTGAATAACTGAAAGTACCTGATGAGCTTCACTTCCTTTTGAATGAAAGGGGCTCATAGGGATTTGTGATGAATGACAAACCACTCAGAGAGAGTGAGTGGAGAGTCCCTAGGTGGAAACCTTTCAGACTTTGCAAGAAGATATTTCCTACAGAGAGCTGAGTGCCCTTTGGCCCACTGATCTTCAATTTGCATTCACCATTTTGAAGATTTTGGATTGATCAACTTTTGAGAAGTGGTTGTAGGGAAGAACACATTTAGGTGATTAGTCAGATTTAGAAAAGGAACACCAAAAATGGTGGCAAGAATATATTTTTGAAGATATTCTCGATAAGTGGTTTCCTTCAATTTTCAATAGTGAGGGAAAACCAAAGAGGATGAAATTTAGGTTCGGGGGAAGAGCAAGAGCATTGGAGAGTTTCCCTTTTTTAGAGACAGGACTAGAGGAGTCAGTCCTGTGGACATGAGAGGCAACTGACAGAATAGACTGGATGGTGGAGATTTCCAACTCATCCTCGAAATTTTCTAGAAATGGACCTTCGAGTTGAGCACCTTCAGGAATGAAGGTGACAAAGGAAGGAGGAGTAGGAGGATGGAGAAATGTTTGATGAGTATAAGAAGGTGCTGGATGTAGAGGAGGCAGGAGGAGAGGTGGATTGAGATGGAAAAGGAGCTGGGGAAGAGATGGTGCGAGGCATGGGTTGTTTGAAGGTGATGGGTGCTGGAGGTGCTGTGGATGAAGAGGGTGGTGAAGGAGGGGCTAGTGTTGCAAGAGATGAAGATTCATGGGCTTCAGGTGCAACAACGGTTTTTCTACACTTGGCTCCATATCCTCAGAAATCACTGATCTTGGTGCCCAACTGCAATCTCAGGTGGCCCGGATGGCCCTGCCTTCACAACTTCAACAGATGCTTCCATTGCTACGGGTTCCTCTGCAATGCTCTGTGGCCCGGATGGCTCTGATGATGTCTTTGGAATATGCCCTGATGGCTCAGCTGTCTCACCTTGCTGCCTGGCCTCAGAAGGCCCTGAGCTGCTAATTGGTGCAGCTGGAGAGGGAACAGGAGGGGCAGAGGAGGATTGCTCCCTAGAAGAGATCAGCTTCTTGACACTGTCAAACTCACTTTTCATCCATTTGCATAATTGCTTAAACATTCTGAAATCATCTCTCAAGTTGTGTACTTCAGTGGACAAGGCTCCAATCTCGTTAGCTGCTGAGGCTTGGTTACTGATAATAGACTGAATATCAGATTGAATAGAAGAAAGAGCTGCGCTTTGCTCATTCAGTCTTTTAACAATGGGCTTCAGATTAACCTTCAGCTGATTCTTCTTAGACCTCTTATGTGCAATTCTTTTCCTTTTGCCACCTGGCCTTTCACTGGGCTCCACGAAATTATCATGCTCTTCATTGATTAAGGGAACACTCCCAGTGCCCTCCCCCTGAGGAGCTATTTGCTCCTCAACTTCTTGCTCCCCCTGAATGGGAGCATCATCCACGACTATATCATCATGAGTCACTTCTTGCTCCCCCTGACTAGAAGCTTCCTCCATAACTATCTCATCAGTGTGGCCTGATGCCACAGCTTCTTGTGCTGCTGGTTTACTTGATTGCTCAGGCTCCCCCTGAGTGCTAGGGATGGATTCTAGCACATCTCTGAGAATAGATGATACAACAGTTGTGGGATAGACTGCTCCAGAGTTTTCTGAAGCTGGCACAATGTTTTCTAAGGGAATTTCTTCAATTAAGCTGCCATAAACTAAGGATTCTTCTACTCTGACTTCTACTGCTGCTGCTTCTTCCATTGGTGCTGGTGCGGCTGCTGATTCTGCTACTGTTGCTGGCTCTTCTTGGACATCTTGGGCTTCGACAATGATGGCCTCACCCTCAGTCACAGAAGTTTTGGTCCAAATACCATTAACCAAAGAGAATCCGCTCTTCTTCGGATTTCTGCTGCGGATAGCTTGTCCCATTTTTTCTAACACTTCACCAACAGACAACTAATGCCAAAATGTTGAAAAACTTTGGTGAGTAGATGTGCATATGGTAGGGACACATTCAACTTGTTTTTCTTGTCCCAAAGCTGAGCAGATGCGAACTTCATCCTTTCCAAAATAACTTCTGCCATATTTATTTCTTGATTCTGGATGGTCCAGTATATCATGTCTGAATCTGCCTTGGTACAGGTTGAGAACGTGGCACTCCTAGGGACCAATATTTGACAGATAATAAATGCAGTAAACAGTTGAAGACATTCATTTGGTTGATATCCAACTTCCCATCCTTAAGCTTGAACTCGGGACCAACAATCCCTAACCCCTTTGCCTGGGGTCCACAGTGTGTACCCCACTGTGACCGGATGTGCAAACTCCAAATAAGGACTCCAAGAGTCCATGAGTGATCTTAATCTAAGTACCTTTGACAATGATGTCAAGGACCCATCTTCTTCAGTCTTCAAGCATACGTAAAAAGCCTTCACAAGATTAGGGTAGCTTACCTTTGATAGAGTAGCAATCTTGGACCATTTCATCCTTTCCATTGCTACAATCACACTGCCCATTCCATTTTTCTGTAAATCTACAACGTCCACTGCTTTGTTTCCACAAACCTTGATCTTCACCGAGGTGAATCTTTCTTGCTGCTCTTCTGTGAGAAACTCAGCCCTGTAGCCCCCGATGCTGCCGGAAAAACCAGAAGCAGCCATGGATTTGAACGAGGAAAGTTTCTGGAGGGTTGAGATGAAGAAGGAACAAAAACCCTCAAGAGATTTTTTTCGGGAAGGAGATGGAGGCTTGAAAATTTTGGAGAGTCGATGCAGAGTCGTTAGGTTATCGCTTCAGGCAGGAGGAAGGAGACGAAGGCGAGAGACGAATCGTTGCCACACATATTTTGATATAAGCAATAAAGTAACTTTTCGAAGCTGGAGACGCCATAGCGGCAGAAAATGACAGAATGACCAGTTCAATAGAAATAAACTTTTATAAGATATCGAACAGTCAAGAATATTTAAATAGAGGGGCAATAGTTGGAATTTTGCTCAAATTGAAAAAAAAAATATAATAGACGTTCTGAGAATTAATATTTCAATTTTAACCAGATAATTCTTTCACAATTACACATGCCTAATTCCCTTCTAAGAGAAGTAAATCTCTCTTCAGGTAGGCCTTTGTGAAGATATCTGCTAACTGATTATTGGTATCAATAAATGAAATATCTATGTTGCCATTAGCTACATGATCACGAATGAAATGATATCTAACCTCAATATGCTTTGTTCTTGAATGCTGGACTGGATTCTTGGTTAAATTTATGGCACTGGTGTTGTCGCATAACAATGGAATTGTCTTGATATGTAGCCCATAATCCTCAAGTTGTTGCTTGATCCATAGGAGTTGTGTACAACAACTTTCAGCAGCCACGTACTCAGCTTCAGCTGTAGACAGTGCTACTGAATTTTGCTTCTTTGAGGACCATGATATCAAACATCCTGCAAGAAATTGACAGCAACCACTGTGCTTTTTCTATCGATTTTGCATCCAGCGTAGTCAGCATCAGAGTATCCTACCAAATTAATTTGACACGATTTTGGATACCATAAACCTAAGTCATGAGTCTTGGCTAAATATTTGAAAATTTTTTAACACTAATTAAGTGAGATTCCTTAGGTCTGCCTGATACCTAGCACACATGCATACACTAAACAATATATCAGGTCTGCTTGCCATCAATAGAGTAGAGAACCTATCATACCTCTGTAGATCTTTTGATCTACCTTCTTACGATCCTTGTTGCTGTCCATCCTTGTTGATGTGCTCATAGGTGTTGACAGTGGCTTGGCATTTTCGAATCCGAACTTCTTTAAGAGTTCTCTGATGTACTTAGCTTGACAGATGTGGATGCCTTCCTTTCCTTGTTTGATTTACAGTCCAAGGAAGTAGTTAAGCTCCCCCATCATGCTCATTTCGAATTCTCCCTGCATAAGCTTCTCAAAATATTTGCAAAGAGATTCGTCAGTAGAACCAAATATTATATCATCAACATATATTTGAACAAGAAGAATATGTTTGACCTTAGATTTGACAAAATGTACTATCTACTTGACCTCTAGTGAAACCATGGTCTAATAGAATGAGCTAAGCCTTTCATACCAGGCCCTAGGTGCTTATTTTAAACCATATAAAGCTTTGTGCAACTTAAAAACATGATTGAGAAAATCAATATCATCAAACCTGGAGGTTGTTCTACATAAACTTCCTCCTTAATAAAACCGTTTAGAAAAGTAGACTTCACATCCATTTGAAATAATTTCAAATCTAATGCAGATGCATATGCAAGTAAAATCCTAATAGCCTCAGTCTAGCTACATAGCATAGGTTTCATCGAAATCGATGCCTTCCTCTTGGGAATAGCCTTGAGCATCAATCTGGCCTTGTTTCTTAGAATCACACCAGCTTCATCTCATTTATTTCTGAACACCCATTTGGTGCCAACTACTGGATGATCTGATGGTCTAGGAACAAGTGACCATACATGGTTTCTCTTGAACTGATTCAGTTCATCTTGCATGGCCAGAATACAAGATTCATTAGTGAGAGCTTCATTGACTGTCCTAGGCTCTATTTGTGAAACAAAAGCTAGGTAATAGCATGGGATTACATTACCTCTTGTTCTTACCCCTACAGTTGGATCACCAATTATGTTTTCAGGTGGGTGATCTTTCTTGTATCTCCATTCCTTTGGAAGGTTTTCATGTGAAATATCATTCTGTTGCAAGTCTTCCAGAGGTGGATCTTCCTTGTCCTCAATTGATGTATTCCTTAGTTTCTTGGACAATTTATTTGTTTCATCAATGTCGCTATCTTCTTCCTCTCTCAAGGAAGAGTTAGTCTCATCAAAAATAATGTGCACAGATTGCTCAATTAATAGTGTACGCTTATTAAATACCCTGTAACCTTTAGGTTTAGAAGCATACCCCATGAAGATGCCTTCATCTGATTTGGCATCTAACTTACCAATGTTTCTTTTGCCGTTGTTCTGGATGAAACATGGACATCCGAATGTCCTGAAATGACTGATTTTCGGCTTCTTTCCCTTGTACAATTCATATGCTGTCTTCTTTAGTATGGGCCTGATCATTACTCTGTTAATAATGTAACTTGCTGTGTTAACTGCTTCAGCCCAAAAATATCTTGGCAGATCATATTCTGACAACATCGTCCTTGCCATATCCAAGAGAGTTCTGTTCTTTCTCTCAGCAACTCCATTTTGCTGTGGTGTCCTTGGTGCTGAGAAATTGTGCTCAATCCCTTGGTCATCACAAAATTCACAAACTTTTCATTTTGGAACTCTCCTCCATGATCTGACCTGATTCCAACGATGCAGTACTTCTTATCCTTTTGTATTTTCTTGCTGAAGCTCACAAAACTATCAAACGAATCATCTTTGTGCTCCAAGAATGAAACCCATGTGAATCTGGAATAGTCATCTACTATAACAAATCCAAAATTCTTTCCTCCAAGACTTGTGGTCCTCATTGGCCCAAATAAGTCCATGTGAAGGAGTTC
Organism: Colocasia esculenta; assembly: GCA_014218235.1. NCBI lineage: Eukaryota > Viridiplantae > Streptophyta > Magnoliopsida > Alismatales > Araceae > Colocasia > Colocasia esculenta. The sequence goes on along the minus strand of CM024763.1, from coordinate 48,644,675 downwards.
TAAGGGTTTAGAGGTGGTACCACAGACTTTGACTTGAAGGAACTCTTGGTATGCTTTCCTTTCGCACATGGTCTGCATACACCATTCATTTTTGTGCTGACTTTTGGTAGACCTTCCACCAGGCTCTCTTGATCAGCTTTCTCATGCCATCCAGACTGCAGTGGCCTAATCTTCTGTGCCACAGCTCAGTTGACTGCTCTTTGTTTGCTGCTAAACAGATATCCTGACCTTTTAAATCTTCAAGGTAGAGTACGTACATGTTCTTTTCTCTGTTGGCTTCAAAGATAACCTCTCCATCTTTCATAATGCTGCACTTTGACTCTTGGAATTTGATTTGATGTCCTTTGTCGCACAGCAGGCTGATGCTGATGAGGTTGTGCTTCAGTCCTCTAATACATAGTACATCTTCAATAACTGTTTTGCCTTTGCTGCTCACTGATCCACTGCCGATTACAGTTCCCTTTCCATTGTCTCCACAGGTGACTGTGCCCTCTTCAGCTTCGAGGTGAGAGAACAGCTTTTTATTTCCAGACATATGCCTTGAGCACCCGCTGTCTAGGTACCATTTTGATGCTCGAAGGCTTCCCTGAAATAGAGACACTAAGCTTTAGGTACCCAAGTTCTTTTGGGTCCTTGCTGGTTAGTATCATCATCTTTCCTTTTTGATTATCCAAACTTTGTGTTTAGTTGGACATGATAGTTTGATGTGTCCTAATTTGTTACAGTGACTGCAACATGATGTTTTAGTTACCTTTTCAGTTGGTATGTATTTGAAGTTTGACTTATATGTGTGTCTTGTTCAGGTGTAAACTTAGGAGTTGGATATACTTTTGGATAAATTATTGTTTCTTCATTATTTGGGGGCGTGTAACCTACTCCATGCTTCCTTTTACCTGCCGTCTAGCACCTTTTAACTTTAATATTAACCATTTTTTTATTAGTAAAATTTTCTAACGTACTTGATAATTTTTCATTTTCTTCTGTTAGTGTTTTGATTTCCTTTTTCAATTCGTCTGAACTTTCTTGTTTTTCTAGTTTGATTATTTGTTTATTTTTATCTTTTAGATCTTCGCATAGCAACTCATTTCTTCTCTTATGTTCATTAACTTGCTTCTCTAGTTGTTCATTTTCTGATTTTAAATTTGAATTAGTATTCTCTAGACATGCAATGTTTTTCTTGCTAGCTTTTAGTACTTTAGATACTTCTTTATATTTACTATATAACTCATTAAAAGCTTTTTCTAAGTCATCAGAATCTGAATCATTACATGAATCAAAAGATGAGTCAGAAGTTACCTTTTCTTCTGTGTTGGCCATGAAAGCCAAGTTAGCTTCTTCTTCTTCCTCACTGCTTGAGCTTGACTCGTTGTCCGAGTCGCTGCTGTTGCTCCAAGCTGCTGCCATTGCTTTCTTCTTGTATCTCCTGAACTTCTTGGAACTATCTTTCTTTTTGAATTCAGGTTTCTAGAGCTTCGGACATTCTGTTTGATATGTTCGGGCTTCTTACATTCATAGCATATGGGCTCACCTTTCTTTGAGTCCTTTCCTTCTATCTTCTTAAACTCCTTATTTTTCTTGAAATATCTTCTGCCGGACTGATATTTTTCTTTTTGGCTAAGATTCGTTGAAGCCTCCTAGATAGCATAGCTTCTTCGTCTTCACTGTCTTCGCTGCTGGCTTCATCTTCAGATTGTTCCTCAGAGCTTCCTTCTGCTGCTTTGAGAGCATTTGTGTGCTTCTTCCTACTAGATGATTCTCCTAATCTCTCCATGTTTATCTCATGGGCCATGAGGGACCCAATGAGCTTTTCCAATGACACCCTTTTCAAGTCATTGGCTTCTTCTATAGCTGTTACCTTGGAGTCCAAGAAGATGGTAGAGATCTAAGGATTTTCCTTACCATGTCTCCCATCTCATAGCTTTTTCCTAATCCTGCTAACCCATGGTGATGTCTATAAATCTGCTGAACATCTGTGTAATGGTTTCTCCTGACTGCATCTGGAATCTCTCATATTGTGTCACCAAAATGTCATTCTGGTTTCCTTTACTTTGTCAGTACCTTCGTATGTGATTCTTAGCTTCTCCCACATCTCCATTGCTGATTTGCAGGCTGAAACTCGATTAAATTCTTTCTTGCTAAGTGCACAGCATAATATGCTCTTAGCTTTGCAGTTGAGAGAAATCTTTTTTCTATCATCTTCTGTCCATTTGTCCTTCTCGTTGGTGACTAGAAGGTCTCCTTCTTCTACAATTGACCAGATTTGAAAGTCAAAACCTTGTAGGAAGTATTCCATTCTTGTTTTCCAGTAGGTGTAATCTTCTCCATCGAACAGCGGTGGCCTGTTGACTGACTGACCTTCGGAGTGACCTTGGGCTGCCATTTGATCTTTTCTCTTCAGATTGTTGGATCTTTTTTTTTTCTTTGTCAAAGAGACTCGCTCTGATACCACTTGTTGCCCAGCTAGCAAGCCCAGAGGGGGAGTGAAATGGGTCTTTTAAAAAACATTGGTCAACTAATACCTGTTCACAAAAATTCACACCACACACACTTCGATTGCGGTTAGTGTTAGTAAAGAAATGAATGCAAAGATAAGCACATACACACTACACGAAGATTTATCCTGGTTCAGACCTCCTCTCCACAGGAGTCCTACGTCCAGTCCCTGAGCAACAACTCAGTTTCACTAACAAGGGTACAGTCCCCTTAAGGACACTACAACACCCAGCACCCCAGCTGGTCTTCCTTCACACGAAGAGAACAACACCCTGGAACCCACCGAGTCTTCCTTCCAACGAAGGGAACAACACCCTAGAACCCACCAGGTCTTCCTTCCAACCGAAGGGCACAATAAGAAAAGTGTTCAGGGATGAAGCCCCTAGATCAAGCTTATAGAGCACAACTTGATCTGAAGCTAAGAACTGAGAAGAAAAGATCTACAACAAAGAACTCTTCTAGAACTAAAGGCTCTCTCACAGATCTACACTTAGCACAGAGAGCAAGAGCTAGAACATATGTGATTTGGCTTCGCTCTTCGGAAGCTCACAGAAGGTTGTAAGCACTGTATCACCATTGTTATCCTTCATCTGGAGCTTCAGTCTTCTATATATATTCCCCTTTTCAAATTCGAACGTTGAAGTGTGCGTTAACTCTAATCTTTGGTGGACGTTAGACTGCTTAGCCCTTAGAAGTTTCCAGTCAGAGGTCCTTTATCCTTTCATGCACGCAAAGAGAGAGGATCTTCTGTAATATCATTTGGCTTCTATTTTGTCCAACGTTGTATGACGATACGTAAATCTGCACGCATTACAAGTATAAACAATAGATAGCTAGGCTGTCTCTTGTTGTCAATCAACGTTAGAACGAGTGTACATCAAAATAGTAATGCCAATTTGCTGTTCTAAAAGGCGTTTACAGAGGAAGCACGATAATGAAAGATATCATCTGCATACATGCAGTGATACGTTCAGTCGTAATAAATGCATGGTTGTCAAAGGATATACGAGGAGACTTTGACTTTTCAACGTACTAAAAAGAGTTCAAATATTAAATCGTTATATTCCATGAAATCGTTATATGCATGACTTATGAAATCGTTGTGCAAATGAGTGAATCGTTGTGCATTCATAAGTAAACAGATGCATGCACAAATCGTTATATATATTAATATCAAATCGTTAAGGACAATGTGAGTAAATCGTTGTTTACTGTATCGAATCGTTACAGCGACCAAGTCGTTATGTAACTTAATGAATCGTTACAGTGACAAAGTCGTTATGTAACTTATCGAATCGTTACAGGGATCAAATCGTTATGATGGTATAGGCAAATCGTTGTGAACTAAGTCGTTACGAGCAAATCGTTGTTCTTCACTTAAGAAATCGATGTGAGACCAATCGTTGTTCTCACATAAGAATCGATGTGAGACCAAATCGTTGTTCTCACTTAAGAAATCAATATGAGAGCAAATCGTTGTTCTTACTTAAGAAATCGATGCGATAACCAAATCGTTGTGAGAGAAAATCGTTGTTCTCACTTAAGAAATCGTTATGAAAACAATTCGTTACGATCACTTAATGATCGTTATGAGTGCAAATCGTTGTTCTCACTTAAGAAATTGATGCGATAACTAAATCGTTGTGAGAGCAAATCGTTGTTCTCACTTAAGAAATTGTTATGAAAATAATCGTTACGATCACTTAACGAATCGTTATGAGAGCAAATCGTTGTTCTCATGCTAAAAATCGATGCGAAAACCAAATCGTTGTGAGAGCAAATCGTTGTTCTCACTTAAGAAATCGTTATGACTCTACTGAAATCGTTACACTTCAGAGGAATCGATGTGTATGAGGAAATCGTTATGATTCTAAGGAAATCATTATAACACTAGAGAGTCGATGTGTACTTAGAAAAACTATGAAGTTTAAACTGTTAGTATGAAGGATACTTACCAGTTTGGCTTGTTTGTTTTTGTTTTATTTCCTGTGCTCAAGACTTATAGACAATTCGTTAGAATAGTTTTGTTAATCACCAAAATAGATAAGTAATTTGTTTAAATTACATGGGGACAATTGGATCATCAATCCTCAGATGCTTCTCATGTTCTTCCTTGGTCTTGGAATATATGAGAAGATCATCAATAAAAACCACGACGAACTTGTCGAGGTAGGGCGATAGATGTTGTTCATTAGTTGAATGAAAGCTGCAGGAGTATTGGTTAGTCCAAACGGCATGACTACAAATTCGTAATGACCGTACCTGCTCCTGAAAGCTGTCTTGTAGATGTCTGCATCTTTTATCATCATCTGATGATATCTCTATCTAAGGGCAATCTTAGAGAAATATTTAGCTTCTGATATCTGATCAAATATTCATCGACACGTGGCAGAGGGTACTTGTTCTTGATAGTGAGATTGTTCAACTGCCTGTAATCGATGCATAACCTCATGAATCCGTCCTTCTTCTTGACGAACAGAACTAGTGCTCCCTAAGGAGAAGTACTTGGTCTAATAAAACCCTTTTCTAGAAGTTCCATCAGTTGCTCTTTCAATCTTTCAATTTAGAGGGGGACATCCTGTAGGGTTGCTGTGAAACCGGTGCAGCTCCAGGTACGAGATCAATTGAGAAATTCACATCTCTCTCAGGTGGAATGCCTGGTAGCTCATCGAAAAACACGTCTCAATATTCTTGCACTATATGAATGTCTGATAACTTAGCTGTCTTCTTTTCTACCACAATTGCGGCAAGAAATGCCACACAACCCTTCCTTATCATATTCTGTGCCTTAATAGCAGAGACGAGAGACAAGTGTCTCTTGTGTCTACGTCCCGTGAAGGTCAGCTTAGGGAATTCACTAAAGGAAATTTTCCCTCTTCTACAATCCACGATAGCCCCATACGTGGATAGCCAGTCGGCTCCCAGAATAACATCGTAGCCCTTCATGGGCATACATATCAAGTCAGCTCTTAGATTGAGTTCACCGATCTTAACATCAGCTAATGGATAATATTTATTCAATTGAGCTTTTTCTTCTAATGGTGTAGTAACAGGCAATTCAAATCCCATAGATACATGTTGTTCAGTTAATGTATCAGCAAATACTTGTGATATAAATGAATGTGTTGCGCCAGTATTAAACAAAACAAAGGCTGATTGAGAAAATACTGGTAAGGTACCTTCGACGACCCCACCTTCCTCGGTGGTTTCTACTTCTTGTAAAGCCTGCAGTCGGCTGGGCTTCTTCTGTCCCATAGGACGCTTTTCATTCTCCTTAAGCAATGAGCACTTAGGAATCTGATGCTCTCTGCTCCCACAATGAAGGCATGCACCTGCCTTCCTCCAGCACTCTTCTGCGGTATGGCCCAGCTTGTCATAGTGTTTGCATCTGGGCTTGTTGTTTGGGGCTGTAGAAGTGGGGACTTTGGGCTTTCGCTCCTGACTTGGCCCATCAGTGATACTTAACGGCCCTTTCTTGCCGTTAGTAGGCTTGCTCGGCGCTCCAGAGGTCTGCTCCTTCTTGAACATTCTGCCCTTGATGCGCTCGGTGAGTTCAGTCACATCCTCCAGGCACTGTGCTCTCCTGACCATCTCCAGATAGGTCTGAATGTCAAATGGTTCCAGTTGTGTGATATATGCGGGCCTGAGCCCATTAAGGAAACACTTGGCCTTCATTCTTTCAGTGCTAACCAAATGATTGGCATAACGAGCCAATCGTGAGAACTAAGCTTCATACTCAGCAACTGTCAGGTTCCTTTGTTTTAACGCAGCAAATTCCGACGCCTTTCTCTCTTGGACTCGTTCGGAAAAGTACTTGGATCTGAAATGCTCCTTGAACTCTTCCCATGTAAACTGAGCATCTGCCCGTGGGCCTCAATGGACTCCCACCACGCACAGGGGTCCCTTTCTAACTGAAATGTTGCTAACAACAGCTTATCGCCATCCGCGCATTGCATAACACAAAATATGCGATCAGTCTCCTTGAGCCAGTTCTCTGCCTCATCAGGGTCTGTGGTTCCACTGAATCAAGGCGGATTTAGATTGCGGAAGTTCCGATGTAATTCACCAGCTCCTTGGTTGTTATTGTTGGCTCCAGCCGCTTGAAGTAAGGCTTGAGTAAGCTGCTGAATAGTGTGCTGCATCTCGCGGAGTTGTGCACGCTCCGCTGCCATTGTTGTGTTTTAAGTTCCTTCAAAAGAGAATGTTTAATGTAAGTTACTGAGTTTGCACTAAGTTGTGCGTGTGTGAGTTCATTTTATCTTATTACCCTTGGTTCTACCCATCTCACATAGGTATGGAACTTAGACTCTAAGTCGAGGCAGGTCAAACCTAGATCATCCTATACTTAAGAATAACCTAGGCTCTGATACCACAAAACTGTAACGCCCCGACGCGGAATATCTAAATAGTACAGAGCGAGAAAATAAATACAAACTATTGTACATATGGAATAATACTAAATGAACTCCAATTTCATTAATAATCCACCAAACTTCATTACATTCACTAATATCTCATCAACTTCATGAACTAACTATTACATCAACGTATCAGAGCCAAAACTAGGGCCCATAGTACTTTATTAAAAATTAAACTAATACATCAGGACTAATTGACTCATTCTAAGCTAACTAACTACTAAAGCAAATGGTTGCTGAAAAAGAGGTCACTCCTGAGCATCATCCTCAGTCCCATCCTCGTGTGTGTGGTTATCATCAGACTCATCTGAAACACATCAAATAAAAATACAGGATGAGCGAATAACGCCCAGTAGGACTTAATATCTCATGAACACAAGCATGGTTTAAATAATTAATGTCTTAATGGCAGGTTAACTAGAGAGAAGAGTCATGTAGATCACGCAACAATAACGAGAGAACAATAGCATCTGGTACAGAGAAAATAGTTCAACGAGAATGATAATAGAATGGCCATGTAACGATATATCATGTAATTTTGCACAACATGCTCTAGTATCGATAACAAGTGTACTAATAAGAATGGCCAATAGAGTACCAAGAAATAGATGAGAGCAGTAGACGAGATAGATGAGAGTGTAGAGAGAACGTGAACAGATGAGAGGATATAGATAGTAGATGAGATAGGGACAATATCGTAAAATGTGATAGACATGATAGTCACAGTTGCACGGCACGGGGTCGTGTACCGGCAGTCTGGTAGAAATCATCACTGCCCACTAGCCGTGCTGTGTACACATGCTAGAAGATCCGATCTAATCACAAGATAAGGAGAGAACACACTAAGGCCATGGATCGTACTGATCCCTAGGGTGTAACGGGTTTTAGGATACAACTAGCTCGTCGGCAATGGACGTACGCCAAAGCCAAGAAGACTTACGAAGGCCTTGACAAGGAGTCCCTAGCCCAGTCGAGAGTATTCCCGATGGAGAGGTGGTCCAAGTCAATAGAAAGTGTGTAGAAAACGGGTCTGTCGTGCCTCGAGTGCTCGAAGCCGAGGGAAAAACGATAATGGTATTCAAAATGCGCGTATAAAATGAAGACAATTATATTTAATGAAATAGGGTAATTTAGTCATTTATTACGATAATTTACCGGATACATTATTGCATAAATTGTTAGGGTCAAATGGCAATTAATAATGTTATGTGTGTGTAAGTGTAAAGAAATCTTGAGGATATGACAAGTCGTGCAAATGTCCTTTTAAAATAATTAAATTTATATAATTATTACCAATTATTAATTTACCGGGTCGAATTAACTATAACATTGTTTAATCATGGCTAATTAAGGGGTATAAAGCCTAACAAAAGGGGCATATGCACAATTTTAATTCTGGTCAGATTCTTTAAGTCGCGGCAGACCTACCCGTCGCGATTTAGATCACGACAGGGCGGCCGGGCGCGTCAGGTGGATCTGCCGGTCTGGTCCGGTTCGGGTGGAAATCACGACGGTACAGGCCGGCGCGTTCTCAACACGACATGCCTACAGGGCGCGACCCGGCTGATATCGCGGCGGGTCGCGCCGTCGCGATATCAGAAGGGTCCGGCCCTTTTTCCCTTTTTTTCAGGGCGGTTCCTGTTTGATACAGAGTACTTGTAAATTTCATATAAAAGCACACGATCGTCCAAAAATCACAAAACTTGTTTTAAACAAAAGTAGACATATAGATCTATCAACATGTATGATTAATTTAAAAATAGACAAGGTTTAGACATGCTGTGATCAAGTTACATTTCGATGACCTAAACATGCGCAGTCAAGGTTCAACGAATTAATTTGAGATGGATACATGATGAAATTTAGGCAAACTAGGGGCGTTTGAAAGCTAACATGATATAATATTTATGAGAATTTTCTCATGGCATGGAATCATGTATGCTTGAGGTTTAAAAGTAAACATGAAGGGTCAGGTACATGTAACTGATAGGGATTCAAAGAATTAGTTCTCCCTCATGGGAGATCAAAATGGAGCGAAACCGGTTTTTGCTCGGGGACATGGAGTCTTCCTAGGGTAATTTTTACACAGGTTTGGCTTGAGAGATTGCCTACCTTTACTTGCTGTAAAGAAGAACTAGGGTTTAGTGCGAAAATAAAATAGAAATCCTTACTCCAATCCTTCTTCTCCAAGCTCCTCACGACCAAAACTCCTCTTCTTCGTCCCTCAGAGCTCCAGCCACGAACTAAGGTTTAGTTGGGGCGAATTTGGGGGTATATGGCTAGCTATAAGAGTCCTTCTTCCCAAAATCTTCTCCTTTCTATTAAACTCCGAATTTCCTCCTTTCTCTCTTCCTTTCCTAGTATTTATCTTCTAATTAGGATTGAGAAAGAGAGCTAATTTTGTAGGTAAGGGTTTAGGGTAAGTGTAAGACTCTTTTTAGGATAGATATGGCTATTTAATATTTAACTTAACCCTCTTCCCAATTATTACCATTTAAAATTCCGAATTTCACTTAATTACTTCCCATCCATGATGGGCTCTCCTCATTTGGGCCCAACCAACCCATGTTAGGACCATTAGTATAACCCATTACTAATTTAGCCTAATGAGCTTTGATTTAATTCTCTTTTATTTCACTTATTTCTCATTTAATCTATTTAAATCTATTTTCCTCATTTATTAAATAGAAATTTTATTTTATTTGGGTTTTAAAAATCAAGGGTGCTACAAAAATAGCTCAGTCCAGGTAGAAAAGCTACGCAGACAAGAGAAGAAGGGACTTAGAATTTCAGATTGGAGATCATGTAATGCTTAAAGTATCCCCGACCCGAGGATTTCAAAGGTTTGGGATGAAAGGCAAGTTGAGACCAAGATTCATAGGTCTGTTTGAAGTTTTGGATAGAGTTGGCGAGGTGGTATATCATCTGGCATTACCTCCTCAGTTTTCTATAGTACACAATGTTTTTCATGTGTCAATGCTAAGGAAGTACGTGTATGATCCGTCACACGTAATTAGTTATGATGATATCATTTTGAACAAAGATATGACCTATGAAGAAAGGCCGGTGAAGATATTGGATAAGAAATTGCAACAACTTCAGAATCGATCTATACCCGTGGTCAAGATACTTTGGAGAATCACGAAGTCGAAGAAGCCACATGGGAACCCGAAGCAACAATGCGACGGAATTACCCAGAATTATTCAGTAAGTCATTATTCCTCTTATGATCATATGAATTTGGGGACCAATTTTTTTAAGAGGGAGAGGATGTCGCAACTCTGATTTTTAAATCACAAATAAAATAAATATTTAATTAAATAAATGTGATCAATAGAATTATATTTGAAAAAGAGAGAATAAATGAAATGAAAGAGAATTAAATCAAAGTCCATTAAGATAAATTAGGAATGGGTTGTAATATTGGTCCAAACACAAAAGAATGGGCCCAAATGTGAAGAGCCCATCATGGAATGGGAGCTAATTAAGTGAAATTCATACTAAAAATAGTAGTAAATATTAAAAGGGTTAAGATAAATAGTAAATGACCTATATATATCCTAAAAAGGAGTCCTACACTTATCCTAACCCATTGCCCATAGAATTAGACCTCTCCCCATCCCATTAGGTGGATAAATGCCAGAAAATAGGATGATAAATATGAAAATTCGGAGTTGGGAGAAGAAGGAAGAGTTTTAGACTAATAGGACTCTTACACTAGCTAAAACACCTCTAATTTGCCCCTACCAAGCCATAACTCATTGCTGGAGCTCTGGAGAACGAGGAAGGAAGGTTGAGGATGAGGAGCAAGGAGAGGAAGGGCCTGGAGCAAGGGGCTTTCTTCTTCTTTTTCGTCATCAACCCTAGGTTTCCATTACAGTAAGAAAAGGTAGGCAATCTCTCAAGCACAAATCGTGAAATTTTAACCCTAGGTAGCCCTCGCACCCCTCTTTGAAAGTCCTATGATTTCCCTAATTTTCGTTCTTCCATAAGGGAGAATTAAATGCTTGAATCCTTGCCATCATCATGTACCTGAACCTTCTTGTTTACCCTAAATCTATGCATGCACTCAATCCTATGCTATGAAATTATTCTCATAAATACTACTTGCTACTAGCTTTCAAACGCCCTTATTTGCTCCAATTTCCATCATGTATCCAGTACCAATTAATTCATTGTTCCATGACTATGCATGTTTAGGTCACCGAAAAGTAACCTAATCAAAGCATGCCCTATACATGTCTGTTTTCTAATTAATCGAGCACAGTGATAGAACCCTATGTTTAGTTAGTCAAAAATTGATTTTGTGATTTTTGGAGCTCTCTGTGATTTTTACAGATTTTTGATTAGCCTGGTGTCATGTATGGAGGGAAGGATCCCACCTGGAAAAAAGGCAAATCCTCTTTTCTGGGCTCGGGCCACCTTCTAGAGTCGCGACGGCCCGACCCGCCGCGATCTCAGAAGGGGTCGTGACAATGAGAACCATCGCGTTCTGAACGCGACGGGTCGGCATGTCGCGACTTTCCTCGGTTCAACCCTAGCGGCCGGTTCAGCAGAACGCGAATGGACCGTGCGTCGCGATCTGAATCGCGACAGGTAACCCTGTCGTGACTTCAGTACAGCAGCCAGAACTTGTAATTACACTTATAATCCTACTATTCATGTCATCTAAACCTTGTTAAACCCTAATTAAATACTGACAGGACCAGTCATGACTTGTTAATTAGTACTGAATAATATTTACATGAAATCAATTAAATTAAAAAAAGCCGTGTGCACAATCATTCATTCTCTCTTGATTTCTTACACTTGCACACACTCAACATTCATGTTTATCACTAAACCTTATTAAATTACTCAATAATGTTTCTGGTAATTAAGTGAAATTAATTACTAAATCCCTCTATTTAATTATTGATACTTGTCTTCATTTTACTCGCGTCTTTTGTACACCGTTACCGCTTCCCTCGGCCTGCGAGCACTCGAGGCACGACAGACACTTGTTTTCTACACACTTTCTCTTGGCATGGACCACCTCTCTGTTGGGAATACTCCTGACAAGACCAGAGACTCCTTGTCAAGGCCTCCGTAAGTCTCCTGGCTTTGGCACATGTCCTTTGCCGATGAGCTGGTTGTACCCTTAAAACCCATTACACCCTTAGGGATCAGCACGATCCAACGGCCTTAGTGTGTTCACTCTTATCTTGGGATCACGCCGGACCATCTAGCATGTGTTCATCGTATGGCTAGTGGGTGGTGGTGACTTCTACCTGACTGCCGGCACCCGACCTAGTGCCGTGCAACTGTTACTATCGTGTGTTTAACATTGTTTTACGATTATACCCTATCTCATCTACTATCTCTATACTCTTATCTGTTCACTTTCTCTCTACTCTCTCGTCTACTACTCTCATCTATTCTTGGTACTTTATTTGGCCATTAAATTAATTGTCTAAGATAACAAATATAACTATGCTAGACAACATTATAAGGGCCCGATCTGGTCCTTGGGAGAGCACTTGAAGGGCTATAACTCGCGGGGGTCTAATGATCTGGGTGTTTGGCATACACCTAATGCATGCCACTCAAGATTTAGTCTATGACAATCAATCAATCATTTATTTGATACTTGAACTCGCGGTTGAAAGAATATCGACCAATGCTTGCTATCGTGACTAGTTTACTTGCTATCTCTTGATATGGCCAACCGTTATCATACTTGTTGTGCGATACTCTTGTGCAATGTGCTATTGTTTTCATGTTATCCTATTACATCGTTCTCTTGACTATACACGACTACTTGTTTTAGTTGTCCTTTTAGTTAAGACATTAATCATTTAAAACATGCTTGTTCTCATGAGATATTAAGTCCTACTGGGTGTTATTCGCTCATCCTGCGTTATTATTTCATGTGTTTCAGGTGAGTCGGATGGAGATTACCACACTCATGGGGAAGGGAATGAGGATGATGTGCAAGAGTGACCCGTATCGTGAACCCGTGCTTAGTAGTTAGGTTAGTTATGAGTCAATCATTAGTTAGTTATTATGTAATAGTTTGGGTTTTAATAAAGTACTATGGGCCCTAGTTTTGGCTCTGATTAGTGAATGTAATGGTATTGATGAATTATGAATGAAATTGGAGTTTATTGATATTATTCCAATTGTGCAATGGTTTGTGTATATTTCTCGCTCGATACTATATTTAATAACTGTAATTCTACTCCGATATTCCACGTCGGGGCGCTACAGCTTGCCAACTGCGCTGAGGGTGGTCTCCAACCTCACGTACTTCTGCATATGGGAAAGGAGATCAGAGAGACTCACAGGTGGCTTCTTTGCGATGGAGGCCACGAACGGTGCATTGGAGTAGATCCTCGTCAGAATGTTGACGGCCGTCTTCAAGTCAAGGTCCACCACCTTCATCACCTCGAGCTGGAACCTCTTGGCATAGTCGCAGAAAAGCTCACCCTCCTTCTGTGCGACGAGCCATAGATCGTCGGTGCACAAGGAATGCTGCACCATGTTGTAGAAATGGTCGAGAAAATGCTGCGCCAGGTCCGGGAAGCTCATCACCGACCGCACTGGCAGCACCTTGAACCACTGCAGCGCCGCATAGTCGAGCGTGGACATGAAATGTAACGGCCCTAGATATTTATACCCAATAAAGGTCCATATCCAGATCCGTCTCCCGCGAACGGACCGAAGTTTCTCAAGGATAGCTCGTACACGTGTCCAGGAAGAATATAAAAGACAAACCACAATAGTAAGAGACACAAAAAAGGATATGTGCTCATATCTGCATATACAATTTATAACTGTCCCATTACATTATTATATGTCCAAATTAAAAAGAGTACAACTACCTGGGGCATACCCCGAGGGAGCACAAGCTCACACAACTCTACTAACACTACTGCTGGTGGTAAAAGTCTGTCACGACACCTCCACAAGCCACACCAACGGTAACCTTGAAAAGAACTATAAGGGAGTGAGCCTCAACAAGTCCTGGCTCAGTAGGGAACCACCTAGAACCTCACACACAACGTAGGAGAACCTCAACCCCAACGGGTCTCACTGGCAACACTGGAAGCCAAACCATATCATGCTCATAACAAGGCATAATTAACAATACTAAACATAATTAACTTAGTTGCTGCAAATCTCGGAAAGACGAAGAGACAACAACACCATTAAACCACTCAATAACTATAAGCTTAGACCACAAGCCTCACAGGCACACCACCTCAACAGCTGGTCGCCTAAGCTATAAGCCACACAGGCAAAGCGTTGCCTAAGCTACTAGCTTCACTGGCAAGCCTCTAAACATATGGGTAATAGGATTGCTAACCAGGAGCTAATCCTTTATACCCTTAAATCACGATGTATCATATGTCACATTTAAGAAACAGGACTAGTTATCACAATGCCAATCCATCGCGCACTAAACCTTATTCGGAAACTTATCCAAGGAAGGTAAAACACAACAAGTGGAAGGTCTCACCGCATGACCTCCACTTCACCACCTGAAAAGGCTAGTACTCAGCGTACTACAAGAAACCAGTACCCACAAAAGGTACAGGTACCTACCACCACGAGGTACCACCTCTGAAACACAAACACAACTGTGCCACCACCAGGGCACACCACAACTAAGCAAACCACAACCATTGAGTCTCCGCTCACTAACCACAATAACAACCATGCCAACACCAGGCACACCTCAACGGATAAAACTACAACTAACACACACTATAGCCAATAGCAAAGCACGAGCCGGAAAGCACGACGCTACCACACGGGACAGACTACTGGTTCATGACGCCAGTATCCAACCCGGACAACACAACACAAGAACTACCTCTCAGTCTCGCAGTCACGGACGTAAGGTCCAACTGCAGCTCCACAACACAAGTAAAGCCAAAGAACTGTGGAGTCCAACCAACCACCACAACCTACAGGTCACACACCCTGCAGCCCCATGCCTGGCACCTTTAGAGACTCTGGCCCGAGCTCTCTAAAGTGAGGCACTGGTAACAGGACTAGCTAGGGCCCAGTACGTCTACTGGTGTCCGTAACCCCCAGCTACGAGCGCGCTACAAGTGACTAACACAAACTCTCACAAGTCACTGTCCCACTGCCGTCTTTCCCTCAGCCGGACGACAACTCTCCCCGAGAGTGAGGGTTTCTAGGAAGACGACAAGACCTCGACGGTACCACTGCACCGGGACAAGCCCCGAGCACACTCACGTGCCTGGCTCTCCTAGGAACCTGTGGCATCTAACTGAAGAGGCATTCCGGAATAGGCGCCGGACCACCAAACTCAGCAATGCACAAACCACGATATATACTTATATATTCTTTATTACAAACCACAATACAATGTCGAGAATAGCATAATCTCGGTCACCCTGTGACCTATAAATCACCTCACACCGATACACATGTAAACCACGATAATCATTAACAAACTGGCTTATCATTGGTCATCACATGGCCTCCTTGCCACTTACATATCATATACACTAACTATACATTAACTCTTAACCTTACTTGCATTACATCAATTAAACCATCTCTATTAGTCCACATAGGACACTACAAGACTGAGGCTAGGTTCACACTTGAACCATCATTGCCTAGCCACTACGACAACCAGTGCATGTGCCATGCACACCCACACACCCACACACTCGTAACACCACCACAACGGAGTATGTGCCATGCACATCCTCAAACCACGTAAACACACACAAACTATTTAAATGACATGCTTTAGAGGTGTTACAGGTGCTAATACACCTCGCACCACGATAACACCACACCGATTATGTAAACCACCTACTAACCATGTGGGCAACCAGCTCACAGTGTTCCACGGTGTCAATGCACCTCTTACCAAAGCTATGCACGATAACGACGATAATCTGATAACCAAAACACCAAAGCATGCTAAGCAGAACCCTCGGTTGTGATTGCGACAGAGGCCATGACCACCTTCTGATCGCGACGCCACGATATGACGCGACAAGAAATCTTAACTCGACAGGTCGGCTTGTCGCTACCTGGTCACGACAGTAGGGTCCGTCGCCTTCTCAAGTGAAAACCCTAATCCGGGAACCATCTCCGGATCTTCCATGCAAACCACCCTAAATCCCGTTTCAACCCAGTTTTCATGCTCATTTCACCTCCTAGACATGGTATCTACTGTTTTAAAAGCAGTAAACAAGCTAACATGCAATCCACGCAATCAAACATGGTGGAATCTCCCTACCTTTATGAAGAACACGCAAACCACACATGGCACGGCGTTTCCCCCCACCCTCACGATGTCCTCGCGTCGAGAGCGCGTTGAACACCATGCCGAACGCCGAATCGCCCGCAGCAGCTCCTCCCCTGGTCGAGCAGAGCTTGCAGAAGCTCTGTTCGGCCAAACCTTTTTAAAAACTGCACAGGGGTTGGGATCGTGACGTACCTTCCCGTCGCGACCTGATCGCGACAGACTAAAGCGTCGCCTTCCCAATCCTGACGTCAGCGAGCTCCACTCCATGCGCGACACGCGGTGCACATGCAGACGTCGGCCCCATCGGCGGTAGCCAGAACACGACCCCCACTGCCGACGTGTTCTGAACGCGACCTACACCCCCGTCGCGTTCACATTTAGTGAACCAACGAACACCACGGGCCTAACCCGCCGGCCCACTAAGCTCCACACAGCGCGCGGAAACCACAATCAAGGCCCAATGACCCCATATTGGTCATGAGCACCAAACCAAAATCAATAAACACAGATTCCAACTACCACTAATCCACGATCCGTGAAGATCCGAAAAACGCGCTACGTTACATTACTATCACCTAAAAAGGAATGTCGTCCTCAACATTCAAACGAGCGACAATAAACCACACTATCACCTAAAAAGAAACAAAGCCATATGCAGAGTTTCCTCTATATCTTTCTATCAAACCATCTGCTTATATTCATACTTGCTCTGCCTCCCTTTCTTTTTAATTTATTCCACCACTACTTTATTTTCTGG
Source organism: Colocasia esculenta (assembly GCA_014218235.1). Classification (NCBI taxonomy): domain Eukaryota; kingdom Viridiplantae; phylum Streptophyta; class Magnoliopsida; order Alismatales; family Araceae; genus Colocasia; species Colocasia esculenta. Next base: position 48,627,727 of record CM024763.1, on the reverse strand, counting down.
ATTCATTCTATCATTCCTTACCTTTCAATTATAAGCAATTCTACCTTGCTATTAGCGCTTGATCTTTTGGATTGAACCTATTTCCACATTTTCCGAGCAATTCTACCTGGCCCATAGCGCTTTATCTCCTTAGACTCAACCTATTCCCATCTTTTCCTGGTTGTGTTTGCAACCTTTCTTTCTGGGCCATTTTCTTACTTAAATCCTTTCACTTTACATTATTTAAAATTTCAATTTTTCTGATGTTATTTCACTATTTATTTATCACCACTAACCATTATTTGGCTCAATTGCACCCAGATCTTTAAATTCTCTTTTATTTGCTTAAAGTTCAGATAATCATGAATATTAAATCTTCCACGCTTCTGCTGTGCTACTCTGATCATACTAATCCTTTCACCAAATATTTCATGAATTCTGGATTCTCTTAATCGATTAATAACTTATCTCGCTTCAAATTATACTTTCCAACTAACTTTACATTTCTCTTATCATACATCAATATCACTTAATTGACTCCACTCATATTCTATTTCTTGCTATATCTGCTTCACATTAAATTCTAAATCTTGACATATATCAATATTGATATACCTTTCCTTTTATATACATATTCTTTGCTTTAAACAATATTATCTAATTGATTTAACAAACCCAATTCATATCTTTTCACATCTTCTATTCTCATTGCTACTCATAGCCGAAAATTCACTTTTACCTTTATTCAAGCCTTGCTTAATTATATGACATCAAATTTCAAAATTTCTTTACCATTAAACTGATTATATTACTCCTCCCTTTTTCTACTCTCTTTCACTATACCTTAATTTGCTCACTACTCCTTAACTAATTTATTATAACTTTACTTCAAATTCTAGAAATATTCTCATAACAAAATTTATTTATTCATTCAATCGCCTTACTGCATATCATTACGCAAATTCTTATTGCACATTTTATGAATCATTTAATTATCAATATTCAATAATCAATCATATTCTTTTTCTTTACCTATTCATTAATACCAAACTTTATCTTTACTATCAATAACATAACACAATTTCTGCAAAATATTTCTCTTAGCTAATTTACTAGCTGACTAATTTTCAGGTGCCATTTATGCTACAATCTTTCTTATTTTCCACCAAATACAAACATTTTCACTGTTACAGCTCATTTACAAATATCCATTCATAATCCACTTTACTATTCCCCATTACCTTTCAATGGACTTAACCTTGTCCATTCTAACTTACATAGCTTCAACTTACTTTAATTATTTAGTTTTAACTTTAATCTGCCTCTGACACCAATTTCCCTTCTCTGCTTCCACAATCTATACACAAATACTGGCACCACTATTCTTATCTTTAACACTGCAACAATCTTATACAAATCTTTCTGCGAAATCTTTATCCACTACTTTTTATTAACAAACATCTTTCTCTTATAAAATTTTTGACAAAATTTAACTTCCCACTGCTCTTTTACTCTCTCTTTAATCATCTATTCATCTCTACATACTCTTATACAGATCTTCATATTAAATTTTCCATTATCTTTATTACTCATGATAGTACTGCTCTTTAAACTCTTTATTACAACTATTCTTAATCACAAATCACACTTAAGATCATCTTGATCACTACTCCTCTGCTTGCTAGCCTCTCATCTCAAACTAGATTATGGCTTTTGTGGCAAATGTTTTACGGCGACTAAATAAAATTGCCATAAAGATCTGCCGCAACTATGGAAATTGTCAAATCTTTTACAACGATGGTAATTGTTGCCGTAAAAGGACTTTCACCCCCCCCCCCCCCCCCCCCCCCCCCCCCCCCCCCCGCCCCGCCCAAGCTTCTACCCCCCCCCTTTTCCCTCTTTTGACTTCCCGCCCAAAGCTTCTACCCCCGCCCCCCTTTTCCCTCTTCTGACTTCCGAGCCCCTTTTCCACATTCCCTCTTCCACAGCGGTGTGGGAGCAGCAAGAGGCGGCGTGAGGACTTCCCCTTCCACAGCGGCGTGGGAGCAGCAAGAGGTGGCGTGAGGACTTCCCCTTCCACAGCGGCGCAGGTAGCAGTGAGGGGCTCTCTTCCACAGCGGCACGGGGAGCAGGGCTTAGCGGCGCGGGGAGCAGCAAGAGACGCGCGAGGGACTCTTTCCCTTCCACGGCGGCGCGGGGAGCAGTGAGGGACGATAGGTTCCCTCCTCCTCTTCCCTCTTCCACAGCGGCGCGGGAAGCAGCGAGGGACAGTTCCTGTTCCCTCTTCCACGGTAGGGAGTTCTGATCAATGGGAGAAGTGACATCTTTAGTCAATGGGAGTTCTGATCAAGATTTGGGGGTTTTCCTTTTTTTGTGCGGATAGAATATTTACAAGTTCTAGAATTTAGCAACCATTAAGTTTTCTCTTGAATTCAGGTTCTGATCGGTAGCAATAGTAAATGTGTTGATTTTAGGACTGGATTTACATGAAATGTTGTATACACTCCTGAATTTTCACCTCATCAGTATACCCTGTATTTGAGTGTTACAACAAATTTTTTGTTGCTTTTAGGGTAAATCACGAGAGAGAATGGGATAACTCACTTTGTCAGACTTTAGGGGCCACAGGAAACCAATTAGATTTTGGAACATTTGGAAATGAGAAATGCTTACTTCTTATTTGGATGGGTAGTAAAAATGTAAGGGTGATAAATAGATTTTGGACGACTATTTTTTACCATCCTTCAAGATGGGAAGTTAAGTATTTCTCTTTGGAAATGGATGTGTGGAAGTTCAGTCGTTGGAATTACTCTCGCATGTTATCAAACATTGTTGTAGGATAATAGCATGCAAGTCTGTCGCTGAGAATGGATGTCAGTATGGCATTGGGAGGGAGTTGTACATGTCAGAGGAAAGAAGTGCCATCTTGAATGAATAATGCAGACGGATAAAGAAGAGAGAACAATGTTATAGCAAGTGAGATGGCATCAAGAAAACATAAGACAACAAATAATCCAGTAATGAAAATGTGAGAGTTTTGAGAAAAGAAAAGAAAATAATATTATGAATGGGCATCAGATCTTGACAGGTTTGAATTGGTAAAGGCCAAAAAAATTTCAAGCTCGGTTATGATGCCCCCCCAAAGCCACCGGGGCTGAGATTTATACTGGAAACAGAGATCAAGCGAGGACCTTGTGAGGTCATGGGAGATTGACATCTTGCAGCTCCACTTAGTGTCAATGGAGGCCGCACTGAGAGCAGGTGGAGATTGCTTTGATTTGGATATGGGAAGGTGCAGCTTTTCTGTTCCTTCTTTTTTATTGCACCACTGGCGCAGGAAGATGAGCGGAGCATTATCCGCTGGTTTCAGTAAGAACACACTCTTGCTCTGGCACTTGAGATGTGTTCCTGTCAAAAAATTGACAGAGCCTAAAGTCAGGAATATAATCTCCCCAGCGGGAGCTTGTGTATAGAATGTCTCCACACCCAGTTATAAAATTTAGAAGAATTGCAGTCTGCAGATTCATCGAAAGATATCTTTTATGTAGTAGAAAAGAACTGAATCCATTGAAATTTCTGGCCAGCCCACTGGAAGAAGTAGGAGTTGCTACTATTGAACACTTTACTTTCATTTTGTTGATGGCCTGGCTACTCATGGTCAGCGAAAGGCCTTAGTAGCTTGACTGGGCACCATCTTGAAAAGCCATTTAGCAAGACAAATCCCTTTAACGGAAAGGAAATTCGCCATTCAGGAGAAAGGTGCAAAAATGTTCAAGCTTATCCCTTTTTCCTTGCTCAGGGACATGCAGGAGACATTTGCCTAAACCTTCTAGAAGTTGTCTTTGTCTTCCTCCTTAGACATTCCATATTGAAGATATAAACCATTTGTTTGTGGACAGTGATATTTCCAATTCTCAGGGGTTTATTTATATTTTTATTCTAATGGCAATTATATGGAAAACATTGTGGTTTCTATTCAATACAGGTGTATGTTCTAGCCACCGTTATTGTGAGACTATTCTCTCAATGCTTTGCATTTATTGTTTTTCTTCCTTTACTCACTGGATTATGAAATTGGGTTTGTTTCAGGGTTAAAATTTAAGATGCAGCAAAGGAAGTTTGCAATTGGTCGGCCATTAGGAAATAGGACTGATGGATCTGATTTTTCCTATCAGATGATGGTTGACCAGAGTAAGTATCAAGCCTGGTTGATCTGATTGATCTTCATTTTTACATTTATGTTAATGCTTTTACATTTGTCTGTCTTTTTGTTTTCTTCATTGCAGGAGAATAACACAAATACAGAAAAAAAGTTAAACACAGATGATCTGTTTATGCTTGTAATTTGGGTGTTGAGAAGGTAAGTTTTTCCAAAAATGTTAGGAATATTTTGTCAGTAGCCACTGCTAACATATCTATATTTTAAAGAAGCTAGAATTTATGTTGTGTGGTTCTGTATTCTTGGAGTATATATTCGAGATTTATTCGTGTGTACATTGTAAAGTCTGTCCTGCACCACTCCTCTTTGTCTTCATGTCATTTTATAAAAAGGCATACGTATCTTGTGTGTTCGAAGGATTGATGGGCAGCATATACACCAGCTTTTATTACGTTTTTTCCTTTTTTTTTTAAAATTAAAAGTTGGATCTGCGGCATGTTATTACAGGTACAATATTTGATCTATAAACAGTGTATGCATGGAGAACATGCTACTAATCAGATTTGCAGTCTTTAGATTAAAGTGACAGTGCGTGATGGCCTGCTATACATATAAATTAAGGGTCTGTTTAACATTAGTGTGGGCGGTAAAGAGGAATGCAGGTTTGTCCTTTACTGCTTTAGCATTTTGGGCACTGAGTGAGTTCAGTTGCAGACCTGTATGATTATGTTGCTGTATGATGTGTAATTTGACCAATCAACAATGTCAAGATTCCTCATGTACAACAAGAAGCTTAGGAAGGGATCTATCCTGGATTACAGATTGCAGAATTTGATTACATCCATCTAATAACATTATTAGCTGTGTTTTCAGTTTTAGGTGTTTTCAGTACATATATATATATATATCCTTATTTTTTGCTTTATAATATTACTCTCCATTCATAGTCGAAAGATTATTTTGTGACAGTTTAGAGGATTCTTCATGTGGGTGGATTGTTAATTTGTACGTCGTTTTCGTTTTCATCTACTTTGCACTAATTTATCATCATTTTATCAGCAACCATTGAGATTGTCTATTTGCCTGCAGTGTATCCAAGGCCTACCTGAGTAGGTTATCTTCTTTTGGTTAGAACATGGCAAGTTCACAAGAAACTAACTGCCAAATTAGTCGGATAGCATTGTCTCAAGGTGAAATTATTATTTGAACTTTACATGATATTATTAGCATACATGTAATTGATAGTACATAATTGTCTTCATTTTGAGCAGGTTCTACTAATGCATCTGATCCTACAAGTAGCAAGATTAGAAAAGGCAGGGGGAAGTTTAAAGGACTTGAAACATTAAAAAATGAGAGGATATAACAATGCAAAGTTGACTGTTCAGATTGATATGGAATTCAGAAGACCATTTGGTGAAAATACAGATGATCTAGTTGGTGAGATAGCTAGATTGGTAACACTATGTGCTTCTTTTGATGTGCCTTATTGGCGTGATGTTCCTGAAGATAGAAGGCCAAGATTTATGAAAAAATGTTGGTAAGTATTTATTCACATATGAATTAGCTATACTTTATTAGGATTGTCATTCATTTTTTGTAATTTATTTTGGCTAATGTGTAGGACAAATTTGAGCTTAGAATAGGGATGAAGTTTGCAATGATACCACATCAGGAAAATTATCTATGATAGCTGGTCGGAGAATCGAGATGTTCGAAGCACATTGTATCGTCATTATTAATCTTATGCAACTGACGAGGATCGTCTCCAGAACCCTCCAGAGGATATAAATGCCAATGAGTGGGCATGGTTGGTCAACTATTTTGGATCTCAAAATTTAAGGTATTGATGATAACTCTTATTTAAATATTAGAAAATTTTCTTCAATCATAATATTTTTCTTGATTTATGATATAGGCAATGAGTGAAAGAAACCAAGTTAATCGTTCTAAGCAGGTGATAGTCATATCACAGGGCGAAGATCATTCAAGCAAGTTAGTTGGGCAGAGTATGTTGAGTTTAATTTTTATTGATATTCATTATATGTTTTTTATAATGGGTTAACCTTTTTTTTAATAGCGTAATGAAGGAGGAGAGCCTCCAGCACATGAACTCTGGAGACTAACACATCAAAAAAAGATGGCTCTTGGGGAAGTGAACAATCAGACAGTTTATGTATTTTTTATTTATTTATTTTTTTAATATAATTTGTGTTTATTATTCACACTAATCTTTTGCTCTCTTTCTCTCTCTCCTCTCTCTCTTTTAAAATATAGGAAACCGTTAAAGATAATTAGAAGAGCTTGCTTCACAACCATGTGACTCTCCAATTGCATCAACTCCAGAGGAGGTGTTTAGCTTGGTGGTCGGACAGAGATCTGGCTATGTTAGAGGACGAGGTTGTGGTCCAGGCCACCTCCCACGTCAGCTTTTACAACAGCCACCATTCCTGGACTTGAAGCCCAAGTGAAGGACAAAGATGAAGAATATCACAAATGGAGGAGTTATTTCCAAACAAAGAGAAGAGGTGGCTCAGATCCGAAAACTCTTCAAACAAAAGGAGAGGTGACTTCCGAGGTGACTGCTCGTCTACAAAGTGATATGTCATCTCAATTGAATGAGTTGGTGAACAAGAAGTTTATGGATGATGTTTCATTTCATAGAGATTTAGGAACATGACATTGATCTTTATGTAGTACATTATTTTTTTTGTTTCAATGTAATGTCATGTACTTTTGATTATGACTTTTAAATGTAAGTGTTAAAATTTATGTAAATGTTGATTCTAAGTATGTATGTGATTTCAATTTTATATTTGTGATGCCATTGTTGTTTGTACAAAGAACAGGATAATTGTAAATTGTACAGGTTGTATAATGAGAATTTACGGTTATATATTATTTTTTTAGATAATAATTATAGCGACTTTGATTGCCGTAATATATTATTTACGGCGACCAGGGTCTGGCCGCCAAGGTAGTCGCATGGGGGACGTTTGTTGCCGTAAAAAGTTTTTACGGAGACCAAAGGTGCGCTGTAAAAGATTGTAAGCTGCGACTCAAATTGTCGCCGTATAAAACCATATACGCGACACAAAAAGTCGTCGTAAAAATTCAACTACGACAGACATTTAGCGGCGACTAATGGCGACCCAAATGTCGCCGTCAATTCTTATTTCTAGCGACAATATGCAGTTTTACGGCGATAAATGTCGTCGTAAATAACCAGATTTCCTGTAATTACCTCACTTGATCATTTCAAATCTAACATGCCATTAATCATACTATTATCCAAGCAATTTCTTAACACTTTATTAACATAAATCTCAAACACAATGACTATCTCTGCTACAATTTTCAACCACAATTCACCCATTTAACAATTCTATTCACAAAACCCAATTTCTCATCATGATACAATTTTCTCTATTATTCCATCACATCACTGCTTTATATCACTGGCCCCCTAGCTTCTACTCGGGATGGGTTGTTCAGTTCAGCCAGTTCGTGGGGTCGGCGTACGCTAGCCAGACGACGTGCTCTTCGGCCGATCAGCTGAGGATCGACCCGTATCAGTGGCTATTGCTTATAATTAAGCAAAAGTCTGCGGACTTTTTTTTTTGATAGGTAGGGTGGGGATTTGAACCTAGTATTTCAGGTGTATAATGGAGGACCTTAATCACTAAGCTGCTCTTTGCCTACAAAAGTCTGAGTACTAGCTAGTCTGCAAGTGCCAATTCTCTCCCTCAAAGACCAAAGAACCTGGTACCTGCGGCATATCCACCGAAACCAGTATGATGGTGGAGATGCCAATAAGAACGGGTTGTTAATTAATGGAGTCAATTTTTGGCAATGGCTACTAATTAAGATTGAAACCACTGTAGATATGCCAAGGGGTTTCACCCACAGCGATATGCAAGGGGTACTGTTTCCACCCACAGCGAACAGCCAGTTCCTCCCCCTTGCATGGCTACTAATTAAGATTGAAACCCCTGTGCATTAACTAATCACTTGGTCCTGATCATCTTTGGAAAAAGATAAGGTTTAATGCATCTTATCTTAGTTAATTAATACGGCAGATGATGACATTCAGCAATATTATCAGCAAACAGCATTGTGCACTACAAAGGTTCTATGACATATAAAGTTTAATTACTTCAGTCTTCGCAATTAATAGCTGCAATGCATGCACACTTCCTGCTGTATGTGCGGTAAATCCAGTTAGAAAACCTTCCTGGTCGGAACACACTTGGATCCTGAAATCTAGTGTTTCAAAACACAGTTACGTAGCAGTATACTCATTTGGAATATGGATTCCCTTCGGTTTTCTTTTAAAATAACACAGTTTGAAATTTTTTTAAGGAGAATAACACAGTAAAAACTCAAATTCGCAATCTAACACACTTTGTACAGTGAACTGTACTTTTGCGTTTAAAAAATAAAAAAAACGAAAAGTCGGGAGCGCGCATACTGACTTGCAAGTCGGTCAAGCCATGGCCGACTTGTAAGTCGGCAAAGCCATTGCCGACTTTGCTCCCGGCTGGGAGCTCAAGCTTTTTTGTTTTTTTGTTTTTTTTTTTCCTCTCATATCTGATATATTTAAGAGGTCTAAATGGTATCTAATTAAGATGAAATTTAAAACATAAGCTAATTAATAGATGATACAAATTATAGTAATTTTAGTTTAATTTTTTAAATTAATTTTTTGTCAAGTAAAAATTGTCCCAAAATCATTAGGTCGACTTAATCTCAACATCTAAAGATCTAAAAGATGTCTAATTGAGGTAAAATTTCAAACATAAGCTAATTAAGAGATGATACAAATTATAGTAATTTTAGTTTAATTTTTTAAATTAATTTTTTATCAAGTAAAAATTGTCCCAAAATCATTAGGTCGACTTAATCTCAACATCTAAAGATCTAAATGATGTCTAATTGAGTTAAAATTTCAAATATATGTTAATTAAGAGATGATACAATTATAGTAATTTTAGTTTAATTTTTTAAATTAATTTTTTGTCAAGTAAAAATTGTCTCAAAATTATTAGGTCGACTTAATCTCAACATCTAAGAATCTAACTAATGTCTAATTGAGATAAAATTTCAAACATAAACTAATTAAGAGATGATAAAAATTATAATAATTTTAGTTTAATTTGTAAAATAATCTTTTGTCAAGTAAAAATTATCTAAAAAATCATTAGGTCGACTTAATCTCAACATCTAAGAATAGAGACAGACTAGCCAGCCTGACCGAGGCAGGGGTTAATCGACGGTGTGTTGGCTCAGCCGAGTTGTCTTCAACCGCGTCCGACGCCGACCCACGGTTGAAGACAACTCGGCTGAGCCAGCACACCGTCAATTAACCCCTGCCTCTGTCAGGCTGGTTAGCCTGTCTGTGTCTATAGTCAAACATAAACTAATTAAGATATGATAAAAATTATAATAATTTTAGTTTAATTTGTAAAATAATTTTTTGTCAAGTAAAAATTATCTAAAAAATCATTAGGTCGACTTAATCTTAACATCTAAGAATAGAGACAGGCTAGCCAGCCTGACCGAGGCAGGGGTTAATCGACGGTGTGCTGGCTCAGCCGAGTTGTCTTCAACCGCGTCCGACGCCGACCCACGGTTGAAGACAACTCGGCTGAGCCAGCACACCGTCGATTAACCCCTGCCTCTGTCAGACTGGTTAGCTTGTCTCTGTCCATAGATGTTGAGATTAAGTCGACCTAATAATTTTGGAGACAATTTTTACTTGACAAAAAATTAATTAAAAAATTAAACTAAAATTACTATAATTTGTATCATCTCTTAATTAACATATATTTGAAATTTTAACTCATTAGACATCATTTAGATCTTTAGATGTTGAGATAAGTCGACCTAATGATTTTTGGGACATTTTTACTTGACAAAAAATTAATTTAAAAAATTAAACTAAAATTACTATAATTTGTATCATCTCGTAATTAGCTTATGTTTGAAATTTTACCTCAATTAGACATCATTTAGATCTTTAGATGTTGAGATTAAGTCGACCTAATAATTTTTGGGATAATTTTTACTTGACAAAAAATTAATTTAAAAAATTAAACTAAAATTATTATAATTTGTATCATCTATTAATTAGCTTATGTTTTAAATTTCATCTTAATTAGATACCATTTAGACATCTTAATATATCAGATATGAGAGAAAAATAAAAAAAAAAAACAAAAAAGCTTGAGCTCCCAGCCGCCCCTTGCCAGGAGCAAAGTCGGCAATGGCTTTGCCGACTTGCAAGTCGGCCATGGCTTGGCCGACTTGCAAGTCGGTATACGCGCTCCCGATTTTTTGTTTTTTTATTTTTTAAACGCAAAATACAGTTCACTGTACAAAGTGTGTTAGATTGTGAATTTGAGTTTTTACTGTGTTATTCTCCTTAAAAAAATTTCAAAGTGTGCTCTTTTAAAAGAAAACCCATTCCCTTCCTGACTATTCCTGACTAGACTTCTGCATTAAGTTTTGAAGTGCTACAGTAATCAATGCATGGGATAGAATCTACATAGAACAGATACGAAGAGCTCAGAAAAATACACATAATTCGGACGGTTTTGAAAGAAAAATCCGGGTTATATATAAAGTTTCCATCTTCTCCACCATAGATCTTAATGCAGAGGATGCCATTGCAGGCAAAAATCTTCACCCCTGGATATAGCTACTGTTTAGGGTTAGAGCTGTGTTCTGTGTAAAACATGCGCAGTAGTGCGCCTTACTGCTATAAGTATGATATGTCTTTCTTCACATATCTTTCCTTACAGCTAGCCCACAACAGTTGAAGCGGCCGGCAATGGAGGGAGCAAGCAATGGACAGCCCATCGGTACTGTTTCCACCCACAGCGAACAGCCAGTTCCTCCTCCGTCAGCCCCTTCCAGCAGCAAGCGGCCCGGCCCGGCGCCGCCGAGGAGGAAGAAGGTCAAGATAGAGTGGATCGAGGACGACGCCCACCGGCGGTCCACCTTCCACAAGCGGAAGAAGATGGTTCTCAAGAAGGCCGAGGAGCTCCAAATCCTCTGCGGCGTGGAGACGTGCGTCGTTATCTACGGCGACGGAGACGAGGGCGCGCGCCGCCCGGAGGTGTGGCCGAGCTCGGAGAAAGCGGCTGAGTTGTGCCGGAGGTTCCGGAGCATGCCGGGGCACGAGGCGACCCCCCGCACCATGAGCCACGTCGCGTTCACGGAGGACTGCATCCAGAAGCTACGCAAGCAGATCGCCCGGATGGGGAGGGAGGTGGGAGACCTCTGCACCAGGGGCCTCCTCTACGACGGCCTCCTGGGGAAGGAGCTCCACTTGGAGGGCGCCGTCAAGGCGGCGCTGGTGAAGATGATCATGGACGTGTCAACGGAGGTCCACCTGGAGCTGGAGGCGCGGCGGCGGAGGGAGGCGCCGGCAGCCGCTCCTTCCGTGGGGTCGCCGCTGATGCCGCCGGCATGGCTGGGACCTGCGCCCCAAACGCCAGCAGCGGTGTCGCTGCTGCAGCAACCTGCAGCGGCTGCGTCCCCCCTGCTGCCGCTACAGGGGGGTCTCCAGGGCCCCCTGCCGTCTCCGGGGTGGGCGAACGTGTGCAGCCCATGGGAGCTCATTGCAGGGGGTCCCTTCCCGTCCCACTATGGGGAGGACACCAACGAGCGGCCGGGTGGTGATCTGGGAAACTACCCACTGTTCAACTTGTAGCTAGCTAGCTAGCCTAGTGGAGTTACTCTACATATGTGTTTCTTTCTAGAGCATTAACGCAGCATCCGCTGGAGGGGCCACGCCCCTCCACGCGCGTGTAGGGGGGTGGGGCTCCAATATGATGTGATTTTTTTTTTTACAATTTGTGCACACAAATGATGTATTTGTACACACAAATATATTATTTGTGCACACAAATAATACACACGAAAAAAAATGTCACATCATTTTTTTGCTGGGGGCCGCCCCCTCCACACGTCGCGCGTGTGAGGGGACGCGACCCGCCCAGCTCAGCTTTGGAGCAAAACATTTCTCTTCTTTCTATATATGCGAAGCTTATAATATCTTTGCATGCATGCCTCTTCCTAGCCTGCGTGCCTTTGATGTTTTATCATACAAAATAATTAACGCCCTTTTAGAGTAGTTCTATTTGCTTCAAAGAAATAAAATAAAATTTTCCTTTTACGTACATGCAATGTTAATGCGCCTTCAGGCTTCAGATAGCATGCATACGTAATTAATTGTTTGAAGTTTTTCCAAGCACACTACAGCAGAGGAGAACCAAGCACAAATATATACAAATTAGACAGTAAACAGGGAGGCATCATGTCATTTTTCGAGAAAAAAAAAATCAGATTCTCATGTCAGCGAAATGAGGAGTTTAAAAGAACACGGAGAGTGTGTACCTTGCCTCGTGATCTCTTTCTTTTTCGGTTTCATGCATGGGAAGGTAACTTTAACCGTCCCGACCCCCTTTTATCCTCCGGATCCACATAACTCTTCTCAACTAATTCCGATTAAAATGTGGGTTAAGTAATCCTCTGTTAAAATAACAAGAAATTTCTTATCCCCTAAACAAATCAGCTCGAAAGTTATAAATATAGTGTCTTTTGTTATTACTTACTTAATTACTCAAGTCGCAATAAATAGGATGCCGCCCCCCTCATGCTTCATATATGTTGATAGACAGTGGCGGATCTAGAATTTTTTTTCAGTGAGATCTTAATGGTGCACCCACATAAATTTAGTGGAGTCACCCATGGTGAAAATTTATGCTCCTAATATAAATTATTTTATCCAGTGGGGTCACAGGACACCACTGGACATAAGGTAGGTCCGCCCCTGTTGATAGAGAACCATCTATATTTTAGTGACCTTAATTTTAATCAATTCTATATAATTGCATGCGGTCATATTAGTACGTAGATCAATGGGGCCGGCGCACGTGTTACTTGCTTGTTAAATATACAACAAGCAGTAGTATTTCAAGTGGTTCAATGATTAAAACTATCCGATCACGATTCAAATCTCATATTACTTATTAAAAAAGGATAAACATACACTACTAGAAAAGGGGGATACGTAGACGGCTTAAAACCGTCTACAAAACCATTAAGACCGTCTATAAATGTTTTTGTAGACGGCTTTAAACGCCGTCTACGAAAGAACCTCTACAAAAGATAAGTAGACGGCTAAAGAGAAACCGTCTAGAAAGGTAATATTTGTAGACGGTTACCATAAATGTCTACAAAAAAAATATATGTAGACGGCTTACAAGCCTTCTACATATATTTGTAAGCCGTCTACATATTTTTTTTTTGGCTTAAAAAAAAAATCTAATTCCCCCTGCCCCCCGCTGGAGCCCGCCATCTCCGCCCAGCGCTGCTCCGTAGCCCACCCAGGCCACCCCTTCCCCCCCCCCCCGGAGCCCTCCTTCTCCGCCCAGGCCACCCCTTCCCCCCCCCCCCCCCCCCCCCCCCGCCGGAGCCCTCCTTCTCCGCCCAGCCCACCCCTTCCCCCCCCCCCCCCCCCCCCCCCCCCCCCCCCGCTGGAGCCCTCCTTCTCCACCCAGGCCACCCCTTCCCCCCCCCCCCCCCCCCCCCCGGAGCCGCCTTCTCCGCCCAGGCCACCCCTTCCCCCCCCCCCGCCTCCGGAGCCCTCCCTCTGCCCAGCCCACCCCTTCCCCCCCCCCCGCCTCCGCCCAATGATGCCGCTCTGAAGCCCACCCCCGGCACCCCTTCCGCCGGAGCCCTCCAGCTGCTGGTCTTGAGGAGCGTGGCGGGCCGGTCGACCCCGCCGCCGGTCTGGGAGGCCTCCATGGCGGAGCATCGGGGCGGGCTTCAGAGCGGCATCTGCGAGGTGGCAGTGGCGGCGGCAGCGGCGGAGGTGTTGCCGGCAGCGGCGAAGGTGTTGCCGGCAGCGGCGACAGCGGGGGCGAAGCCCGGGTAGCTCTGCGTGAGCCCCGGTGTGGTTCTACTGGAGGGCAGAGAGGAGGCCAGTGAACGAGCCTGGGGAAGGGGGAAACTTTGGTATTTAGCGCCCGGGTGGAAAATTTGAAGGGATTGGCGCCCAGGTGGAAATTTGAAGGGTTTTTGGCGCCCCGCTGGAAATTTTAAAATATTAATCCTATCTAAATATGTAAATTCATAAATAAAAACTATTAATATTAAATATATATCAGAATATAATTTTAATGTATTATATAAATACAAAAATTAAGTATTATTTTAAATTTCATTTAAAATAAGAGGTAAATCTAGTAATATTACATATAGATATATGCGTGTAGATAAATACATAGATATATACATATATATAATAGATATATACCAACATAGATATTATGTCTATATATATTATATAAATATCTATATATAATATACATATTATATATAATATATATTATATATATTATCTAATAATAGTATTTCATATATAACTATATATCTATATATTTAATGCTATGAGTATAAATCATTTTCCTAATGTTGATTATAAGAATATTTGAATCTTATAGAATTTTACATTTAAATTATTATTATTATTATTACATTCAAATTTGAATCTTAAGTTATGAATATTTATTTGATGAGTATAATTATATATAGAATAATTTACATTTAAATATGTATGTAGACGGCTTCTTTAGCCGTCTATGAATGTAACATACATAGACGGCTTTATGTAACCGTCTACGTATCATACATACGTAGACGGCTAGGATAAGCCGTCTACATGATAATCGTAGACGGCTTACAGTACCGTCTACGAATGTTACATTCGTAGACGGCAATTTTGGCCTCTACGTATCATACATTAGTAGACGGCTGAATTTTTCAGCCGTCTACATATCCTACGTATTTTTGTAGTGATAGTGTATCGATATTTTGATCATATAACGTATATCATGCTACATTCTTAATTGTATAGTTTGATTTATCTTTCACGAGAATACCATCCTAGCTAGGCAATGTTGGTTTATAGTATGAAAAAACTTTGATAGATATTTGTATACATTTTGGAAAATCAAATTCTCAAAAAAGAATCTCCTTTTTTTCTTTAACTTTCATAGTGGGTTTACAATGAGACATGAGAAGTTATATTATCAGAACCCTGTTATTGGTAGAAAGGACAATTCAAAAACCACAAAAAAATTCCAAAATTTTTAGTTTTGAAATTGATGCTAAAGTTTAAAAAGATGCTGCCCAAGAAATTCTAGCAAAGTCTTTCCCAGTTATATCTTTAATTTGGCAACTCTCTTCATCAAGAAACTTGATCAAACTAGCTAGTGGGCCTTCTATTTTAACCAATCAACACTTATAAAGAATGTCTGATTGGGCTTTCTCAGTTCCAGGGGCCCACTAGGGGTGCGCTTATTGGGCTTTTGTGGACCCTTGTGGGCCCACTAGAGATAAATCCAATTTCCAACTCTCACGAGAAACAATTTCAGTGAAATAATATTCTCCCTTGATCAAATGTAGATTCGCAAACACCCTTTAGGTTTAATACATGAAATCGAAGGTTTCGTAAAGTCGAGAATTCTTTTGCATGCCAAACAAACACCCTTTAGGTTTAATACATGAAATCGAAGGTTTCGTAAAGTCGAGAATTCTTTTGCATGCCAAACAAACACCTTAAACTTCAAGAAAAAGAGATCCCAAGGCTTTTTGCTAAATTGGCTACCACTCAAAGTTGATATAATCTATTTATTATAACCCATCGAGCTGCCACAAACGAGCTTCCCACATTAAAGTCGTAATGTTGACCACTCTCCCTTGTGAAAAGTTAGGGCCAAAGTTGCGCGTGTGTGTGTGTGTGTATTATATAGTTTTCTATCCTCTTGCTACTAGTCTCCTCATGTGTTTGATGACGGCAATTTGTCCGCTTCGATCTCTCTTTTACATGCCACTAATCCTCGAGCATACTTTGGCCTGTCTAAGGCGCTCCATTGTCCAGGTTCTCTGTTTCTCTGTGTTTCGCAATGAAGTGTGTATCCTTTTCTCAATGATATATATATATTATATATATATATATATATATATATGAAAATTATAAATATATTATTATTGTTAAAATATTATTAAATAGATCACTCATAAATAGAAGATAGTGTAGATATGTCATTTCGGTGGTGTGTTGTTACTCCATTTAGCCATGTTTTTGATTAATTCACGAAAGAAAATTTCTTATTTGTTTTGAAGTTAAACAAATCATAACACTCAGATCTTATTTTTAAAGTCTAATAAAAATATTTTTGTGTAAAATTTATTAAACTAATAAAAATAACAAAGTTTTGGACGAATATTTACCTCCTTCAAATGAAAGTTAACCATAAAGGACGTATCAGTTGCAGGAAGCTTGGGGGTTTGACGAAGGGACGATGTAAATTGTTTTCAATTTCGAATCCATGACCTCCAAATCACATAAAGATAACTTGACCACTACCCTAGGTCCACCCTTCAAATGAAAGTTAACCATGCATGATAGCATATCTTGCAACCTGTTTTTATTTTGAATAAGTATTTTAGCATATTTATAAATTTTCATGTAACAATAGTTCCACAATAAGAAATTAGAACACTAAAAAATAGCGCACTCCCGCCCCCCCCCCCCCCTTTTCTTCAATTGCCCTGATAATTAAGTCTTAAAGGATGCAGCATTCGCATTTGCAAAAGAATAAAACCATGTCCATCAGGAAAAATCTATCTGCATTTGGATACCCCTACCGAATCCTTCCCCACCAATCGATATATATATATATATATATATATATATATAATATATAATATATTACTGTTCTCAGAGGAAGCAACCGGTCTCGAAGTTAACCTAAATATTGTTCACCAGCAAATTAATTAACAAGGATGATATCAGATTCTCACAAATAAATCTCACCATGGTTACCCCTTATTTATAACCATGGGGATTCCTCTTAGAACAGGATCCAGTACATGAAACATCGGCCACACAGCTGAAACCAGCCGTATCGCGCGAAGAGAAGCCTCTTCTCTCTCTCCCTCTCTCTCTATACATTTCTCTCTACAGTTCTCTCTCTCTCTCTCTCTTAATTTCTCTCTCATTCCTCATCAAAGGAACAGGAGTGAGGACCTAACTAGCCTATGTACTCTATGGGGCACAACAAACTAGTTACAGTTCTCCATCTTCGACTTGCCCAGGATCGACCACATCACCTGGACATCATCGTAGCCGCAGGCCATCACCTGGTACTGCAGGTTCATGGTGTGGGCATCGTTCTCTGCATCAAGTTTAATTAACTTCAGGGCTCAGTATATATCACAACATGTACGAGAAGGTCAAGAAGAAACGTACGTGGATAACTATATGATGATCAAGAGGACTTGTTGGAATCTATATATGAATATATATATATACAGACCTCGTTTGTGCTTCTTCTCCTTGGGAGTGTTGAAGAGGGTGGAGACCTTCCTGAAGGGAGTGGTGATGGTGCGAACGAACGACCCCATCTGCTGTGTTCGAGTTAGGATGTCTGATATGTGATCACCCGAAGATGTTGAGCTGGGATTCCTCTGTGATTATATAGAGGAAGACCCCTGGGTGGGTTGGTGTAGATGCATATGCAGGTCGAGGGGGAGGCGGCAAGATCCGTGAGATGAGGCCTGTGGGTTTTCTTTTTGGTTTTCCTTCTCTGCATGGTCACATGGATCACATTATTCCCCCAAGGCCACTCAAAGTACACATTAGGACATGCAGATCTGTATTTCTGTATATATGTTCTTGAGCCACTCTATGCTTATAGAATGATAGATTCCAAGTATACATCTGATCCCCCGTACATATAAAAAGGCAAACAGAGATCTGCGTTTTTTTATAAGTTATTGGACGGTTCATTCCCCATAAAGTATTGTACATTATTGAGCTTTAAATTAGAAAGCATGCATATGCACTGTCTAGATGAGGTCTGATCCATTCTCGAGAACCCACGAAGTCGCCCAGATTAGTATAATGGCCTTGTCTCGTCCTCTGAACTGTAATGAAATTAGAAGGCAAGGGACCACAGGGTTTAACAGTTTATTAATTTTAACAAAAGACTGTGTAGGCCAAGTTCATGATCACTAGGTAGGCATGCAGCTGATCAGTGCAAATATTAATTTGTAACGCTAGCTAGCTAAATAGCTAGATAATGACCCATTATAAAAATGATGTGATCCCCACTGCAATACTGGAAAACTGATTGGACTATAATCACGTAAGGATTAATCAAATAAATATAGGTCCATAGAGGAGCTAAATATGAATTGAAGATTAGTAATCAAGTTAATCAAGTTGTGACTTGGAGCTGGATGCATAATGTTAATGCATGCATATATATGGCCTGATAACCTGTATGAAAAACAACACTTGCAGCTGTTTCTCATGTGTTCATAGCCCACGCTAGCTAGATCCTGCCCAACATCGGTGGGGCAGGGATTAAGATTAATCCTCATGATCACCTTCTTGATGACAACAACAGAAGCTCCATTAACAAGATCGTCTTGATTCAAAGTTTCAAGTGTCATCGTAAAATGATGTGACGTAACAAAGTACCGTGGAAAGTAGATAAGTTCGCTTGCCGAGGTAGATGCCTCGACAATCTCAAGGATATCCAGATTAGTCTATTCCACACATACCCAGCAATCCTTTCATAAAAGATGCTTCACCTAAGATAAGTTATTCGCCCCAAAGATAGATGTGTGCTTGGATATCTCGAGGAAAAGATGCTCAGTTATTCAAACAGATAAGTCATGTGGCTGCAGAGAACTCCAATGGCTTGGAGATGGATCACATTCGGTTTCTGTGGCAAAACATGTTGCTGGCCGTCAAATTTATCTTGCTGCCGGCCACAGTTTGCTGCTCTCCAATGCTGCCACCTCCTCTTGTCACCTCCCGCCACCCTGAGCATTTGGGCTGCCGTCACATCTAACACCCAAAGTGTCAACTTTGCTATGGATAACTTGCTATTCACGGATAACTAATGTATTCATGGATAGACAAATTCAGCTTTTATTTTTTTTCTCTTTTTTGATAACATGACACGCTGTCTTATCAGGATTATTGTGCACTTTCTCTTGCATATCCCATCTGGATAGGGGCCGACACTAGGATAGGTGGTGATGGGAAGATGTGTCAAAAACACGTAGTTCAGCGTTGGGGGAAGGTGCTTGGATGCAATATCCAGCTGGTAAAAGTACTAGACAGAACATAAATGAGTTATCTTATCCATCCTTGTAAGACAATTACTAGAATTATTCATGTTAAATGTAAAGCATAGCTTCTACATCTAGTTTTTTTTGTTTGTTTATATATAGTATGTACATAATGGTTGGCTTATTGATCTTGCGCTATTTTAGGCTATTATACCTATATATATTATGAGCAATACAATGGAGATTCAGCTTTCCAATTTTCCAAATCACTTCACAGTATCAGAGCTGTGATTTCTTTCTACCTATCATTCTGGCCGTCCTCCAATTTTCCAAATCATCCACCACCAAAAACACCCTCAAGAACTCCCCCACAGGGAGGTTTCGCATGGAGAGGGGTCGGAGAAAGGAAGGGAAGAAGGAGAAAAGGGGAAGAAGAAGTATGTTCTAATGGCCCACTTATATAAAGCCCGGGTTTCAGAACGCGACGATGAAGTACATGTCTAAAGGCAACAGTCATTTTGTCGCAACTTCAAAGACCTGGTTAGATTGGTTAGTTTGACCGGCCAAGTTGTAGCGATTCTGGATATTTATACCCAATAAGGCTCCATATCTAGACTTACCTCCCGCGAACGGATCAAAGTCTCATAAGGGATAGCTCACTCAAGTGTCAAGTGAAAATATAAAAGATAACCATAAGAATACAAAAGATAACCATAAGAATATAAGATATAAGAAAGTACATGTTCTCATATTCATTTACAACAAATTACACTACTCCAATACATTATTAGATGTGTGAGAGAAAAGTACAATTACGTAGGACATACCCCGAGGGAGCAAAGCTCACACGACACAACTGAAACTCAACTGTTAGTGGTACAAGTCTGTCACAACACCACTGCACGCCAAACTCATTACTAACACCTGAAAAGAGGTGTAAGGGAGTGAGCCTCAGAAAATCACAGGCTCAGTAGGGACCTCCAAAAAATAACCACAAACCAGTAACAACAAGAAGAAACCAAGACCTCAACCCCCAAAGGTCTCACTGACAACACTCCCGAAGAATTACTAAAGAAAAACGTGCTAACAGTAAACCTAATTAAACTGCAACTAAATATAAACACACCAACTAACATTACTCCCGAAGAGTAAAGGAAACCATAGAACTGGTACAGAAATATCAGTCCACACAGTAACTGAAACCACTACGCCATGAGCCACACAAGCAAACCACTAACAAGAGATAATGGGACTGACAACACCAAGCCAGTCCATCACAACACCAGACCTAAAACACAATGAGTGAAGGGTCATACAACACGCCCTCCATGGAGCACAGCTCTACGGCAACACCTGGAAACATCGGCACACAACGTGCCACAACAACCAGCTACCCACAAAGGGTACGAGTATCTAAAACCACAAGGTACCGCAACTGAACCACAAGCATCACAGTGCCACCAACACGGCATACAACAAACGAACACAAACCACAACCTCTGGTAAGCTCTAGTTCAAAGGAACGATGCCGCCACGCGGGTAAAGACTACTGGTTCATGACGCTAGTATCCAACCTAGACAACACAACACAAGAACTACCTCTCAGTCTCGCAGTCAAGGATGAAAGGTCCAACTGCAGCTCCACAACCATACAGTAAAATCACCAAACTGTGGAGACCAACCAATACCACACCTGCAGACCACACAACTGCAGACCCATGCCTGGCACCTTTAGGGACTCTGGTCTGAGCTCTCTAAAGTGAAGCACTGGAAATACAGGGCTAGCTAGGAACCAATACGTCTACTGGTGTCCGTACCCCCATCCATGAATGCACTACAAGCGACCGTTACACGGTTTTGCATGGCGAATCGGATCGCCCGATTTGGCCGAATCGGATCTAATTAGGGGAGATCCGATCCATGATTTGGCTGATTCTGTAACGCCCCGACATGGAATATCGGAGCGATATTACAGTTAAATAAATAGTATAGAGCGATAAAAAGACATCAAACCATTGCACAATTTGGAATACCGCCAAATAAAATCCAACTTTATTAATAATTCCTCAAACTAACTATTACATCACTAATTCAGAGCCATAACTAGGGCCCAAAGTACTTTATTCAAATACAACTATTACAATTTGACTGACTAATAACTAACTAACTACTAAAAGCCTTGGTTGTCGTAAAATGGGGTCACTCCTGGTCCAGCTCATTCCCTTCCTTGTTCATGTGGTAGTCTCCATCGGACTCACCTGAAACACATGAAATAAATAGTGCAGGATGAGCGATAATCGCCCAGTAGGACTTAATATCTTGTATAACAGACATACTTTAAGTGATTAATATCTTATCAAGTAGGATAACTGGAGAGAACGATCAAATATAGTCTAGAGTGTAATGTCACATGATAACGAGAGAACAATA
The DNA here is from genome assembly GCA_014218235.1 of Colocasia esculenta. Lineage (NCBI taxonomy): Eukaryota > Viridiplantae > Streptophyta > Magnoliopsida > Alismatales > Araceae > Colocasia > Colocasia esculenta. The sequence continues at coordinate 48,605,997 of CM024763.1, read as the reverse complement.
GCACATTTCACGAGAGTATAGCACAACAAGCATGATAAGGGATTGGCCACATAACGAGATAGCATGTAAAGTTGCACAACCGTGCACTAGTCACGATAGCATGTGTTGGTCGATATTCTTTTCAACCACAAGTTCAAGAAAAATGATTGATTATTTGATTGTCATAGATTAAATCTTGCTAGTCATGTGTTGGATGCATGCTGAACACCCTGATCATTAAACCCCCGCGAGTTATAGCCTTTCGAGCGCACCTTCCAGGACCAGATCGGGCCCCTTATAATGTTGCCTGGCATTGATCATATTTTTATCTTAGACAATCAAGATGGCCAAATAGAGTACCAAGAATAGATGAGAGTAGTTGATGAATAGATGAGAGTATGGAGAGAACGTGAACAAATGAGAGTATAGAGCCAGTATATGAGAACATGGTCATATATGTAAAAGAACGATAAACATGCAATAAATCACAGTTGCACAACACATGGTCATGTGTCGGCCGTCCGGCAGAAGTCACAACTGCCCACTAGCCGTGCTATGAACATAGGCAAGAGGTCCAGCATGATCTCAAGGTAGGAGAGAACAAATTAAGGCCGTTGGATCATGTTGATCCCTAAGGGAATAATAGGTGTTGGTGGTATAACCCGCTCGTCGGCAATGGACATCCGCCAAAGCCAAGAAGACTTATGGAGGCCTTGACAAGGAGTTCCTAGTCCTGTCAGAAGTATTTCCAACAGAGAGGTCATCCAAGCCAAGATAGAAGTGTGTAAAGAAACGGTTGTCCGTCATGCCTTGAGTGCTCGAAGGCAAAGGGACGCAATAGCGGTATACAAAACGTGTGAATAAAATGAAGACAAGTTCATTTAAAATAATAGGAAAATTATATGAATAATTGAACTTAATTACAGATAAGTTATTGAGTAAATTCGGTAAGGTTTCATGGCAAACATTTATATTTAGTGTGTGCATGTGTAAGAAAATCAAATTCACAAGAGATGATCGTTCACACATCTTTTAATTTCTAAAATCATGTGAATAATACCCATTATATATTAACAATTCGTTACTGTTCACAACAGTACATTTTAGGGATTAAACAATGATTAAATGACATGATTAACAAAGGGTTGCATGGAAATTAGGGTTCTGTTTGACACAGTGAAATCGCGACGGGTAGGTCAGTCGCGTTCGTTAGAACAGATACATGCCAATCGTCAGATACACTAAATGCGACGGGGTGAACGATCGTGATTAGGGCAATCGATCCATGAACGCGACGTCGGGGTCTGTCGCGTTATGGACTATAACGCCCCGACGCCGAATATCAGAGCGATAATACAGTTAATTAAATAGCATAGAGCGGGAAATAAACATCAAACCATTGTGCAATTTGTAATAACGTCAAATAAAATCCAACTTCATTAATAATTCCTCAAACCAACTATTACATCACTAATTCAGAGCCATAACTAGGGCCCATAGTACTTTATTCAAATAAAACTATTACAAACTGACTAACTAATAACTAACTAACTACTAAAAGCATTGGTTGACGTAAAGGCTGGTCACTCTTGTACATCCTCATCCCCATCCTCGTGCGTGTTCGTTAGACTCACCTGAAACACATGAAATAAATAGCGCAGGATGAGCGATAAACACCCAATAGGACTTAATACCTCATATAAAGAGTCATGCTTTAAGTGATTAATGTCTTATCAAGCAGGCTAACTAGAGAGAACGATTAAGTATAGTCAAGAGAGTAACATCACATGATAACGAGAAATAATAGCACTTTTCATGAGAGTATAGTTGTCATGTCCCAACATTTAATATATCTATAAATGACGGAATGTGAACGAATAAGAAATCAAGAGTAAAATTTGAACTATTCGAGCCGAAAATTGCCAGGGACTAAATAAAAATTTATCAACTGTCGTTCTACAGGTATTACATGATTCTCAATTTACAATTCAAAGGTAAACGCTGCAAGGGTTGATCTCTCAGCCCAGAAATCACTACAAGAAATTACGGTATTTCCGACGGACAGAATCCGTCGAAAATCCGACGGTAATCCGTCGGAAATAGAGACTTCCGACAGCTTTCCGTCGAACGGTCATCGGAACTGATCCGTCGGAAACAACTGGTCAGAAATTACCGACGGAAAAACATTTCGTAGAAAATGTGTCAGAAATACCGACAGAAAATATTCGTCGGAAAATGGGTCGGATGTTTTCGACGGCAACCGTCGGAAAGATGTGTCGAAAATTTGGTCAGGATTGACCGACAGACCATTCCGTCGGCATTTCCGTCGGTAAATTCCGACTAACAAATCCGTCGGAAAACAATATGTCAGAACTTTAGACAGAAATGCGATGGGTTTTTCCATCAGTAATATCTATTTTTCGACGAATACTATCCGTCGAAAATTCCGTCGGAAAGTTCTCTAATTTTTTTTTAAAATAAAGAAATAACAATGATTTCAAACCTGCTACAATATTCATAAATTTCACAAATACTCACAATCACATAAAATCATAAAATATAACAAATGTAAAATCATACATAATATAATACAAAAAATCAGGACAGATCTGTAGGATCGTCTGCTGTCCCTGTCTCGTGATCGTCAAGTGCCGGAGGTGGATCCTATATTAAGAAAAAATTAATATGAGAAACATTAATAAAGATGAATATACATACATTATTTTCAAAAATTAAATTTAAAATATGTAATTATTTCTCAAGTTGAATTAGAAACTATTTTTAGATCCATCGTTTCTTGGGTTTTTTTTAGATCCATCATTTCAACACCTAACCCAATCCGGGAATCCAAATCGGATTCCGTCAGTTCGCACACGTCACTTTCACCCACCCGGTCGTGTCGGAGCGAACGACACGCCGATCAGATCCCTATTTGAGATTTTGGACCCCCGGGTTGTGTATTTTGACCCATTAGATTCAGGTTTTTTTTAGATCCGTCATTTCAACGCCCAACCCAATCCGGAAATCCAAATTGGATTCCGTCAGTTCGCACACGTCACTTTCACCCACCCGGTCGTGTCGGAGTGAACGACACACCGATCAGATCCCTATTTGGGATTTTGGACCCCCGGGTTGTGTGTTTTGACCCTTTAGACTCAGGTTTTTTTTAGATCCGTCATTTCAACGCCCAACCTAATCCGGAAATCCAAATTGGATTCCATCAGTTCGCACACGTCACTTTAACCCACCCAGTCATGTCAGAGCGAACGACACACCGATCGGATCCCTATTTGGGTTTTTGGACCCCCGGTTATGTATTTTGACCCTTTAGACTCCAGTTTTTTTTAGATCCGTCATTTCAACGCCCAACCCAATCCGAGAATCCAAATCGGATTCCGTCAGTTCGCACACATCACTTTCACCCACCTGGTCGTGTCGGAGCAAACGGCACGCCGATCAGATCCCTATTTGGGATTTTGGACTCCCGGGTTGTGTTTTTTGACCCTTTAGACTAAGGTTTTTTTTAGATTCGTCATTTCAACGCCCAACCCAATCCGGGAATCCAAATTGGATTCTGTTAGTTCGCACACGCCAATTTAACCCACCTGGTCGTGTTGGAGAGAACGACACGCCGATCAGATCCCTATTTGGGATTTTGGACCCTCGGGTTGTGTGTTTTGACCGTTTAGACTCAAGTTTTTTTTAGATCCGTCATTTCAAAGCCCAACCCAATCCGGGAATCCAAATTGGATTTCGTCAGTTCGCACACGTCAATTGAACCCACCGGTCGTGTCGGAGTGAACGGCACGCCGATCAGATCCCTATTTGGGATTTTGACCCTCGGGTTGTGTGTTTTAATCTTTTAGACTTGGGTTTTTTTTAGATATGTCATTTCAACGCCCAACCCAATCCGGGAATCCAAATCGGATTCCGTCAGTTCGTACACGTCACTTTAACCCACCCGGTCGTGTCGGACCAAACGGCATGCCGATCGGATCCCTATTGGGATTTTGGACCCCCGGGTTGTAGGTTTTCACCCTTTAGACGGGTTTTTTTTAGATCCGTCATTTCAATGCCCAACCCCATCCGGGAATCCAAATTGGATTCCGTCAGTTCGCACACGT
>CM024763.1:48506050-48601794 GCA_014218235.1 Colocasia esculenta | reverse complement strand
GTCGGGCTCCGAGGAATGAGCAGATTGGCGTGGAATGGTGGGCGCTCCTCCTTGGCTCGAAGTCGAGTCACCGATCCGGCAGAGCTTCGCCATGAAGGGGGGTGGTAGTGCAAATGGCTAGCCTCGGGGTCTATTATAGGCATGAAAGACTTGAATCACATCGTGTAACGTCGCGCGTTTTCCGGATCCCGTGGATCCAAGTTTAGCGGGTTTGGTGGCCAATGTGAGGCCATAGTGTTGTGTGTTCTTACTAGATCCTTCCGGGTTGGTTTGGATCCGTGTGGTGTTCAGCTTGCTGGACACATGTGTTGGCGTCCAGGTGGGTGACGTCGACTATGTGTTGGCGGCAGTGGTGTGCCGTTAACATGGTGTTAACGTCCATCGATGAGGACGTTGACTATTGAACTTGGCGTCAGGCTTTGTGGACGTCTAGTTGTGGCGGTCTGGTTAAACGGCCAAAGGGTTGACGTTAACCTGAATGCCTGGTTTTTTATGGCAGACCCGAGCCCTGTTCTTTCCCCTCTCTTTCCCTTCCTCTTCCCCCACCTTCACCCTTGAGCTTCTTCGCGAGTCCTGACGGTCGGCGGGAGCTCGTGGGAAGCCGTGGTGCGCGTGGTAGCGGCAGATCGGGCAGGGAATGACGGATTGGAGCGCGGTGTTCGTGGGACGTTTCTCGGGTTTCGGCGTGATTCGAGGTTCTTCGGGAGTTTAATTGCGTTCTGAGGTAGGGGTCGAGCCCTGTTAGCTTGTTAGAAACATTAAAACACGACTTATCACTTGAACCAGCATTTTTATTGTATTTCGGATTATGTGCACCATGGGGGGGTTAATGGTGGTTTGAGTAATTTAGTGAATGAAGCATGTTGTAATGGGTTGTTTCGGGTTCTGGTATGTTAAAGGAACTGTTTCTATATATTTTTCTGTAGTTTAAACGGTTGGAAAACCTGTAGATTCGGATTAGGGTTTCTGCAGGGTCTGGGGTTGAAGAGCTTGGCGTCAACATCGATGACGCCAGGTTCATCAGCCAAGATAAAACGGCTGTATTGCTTGCCGTCTATTTCCTTTAAGCGGCAGTCGATTGGCCGCCAACCTGTGCATGTACTCATGCAGTATGGTTTACGTAGCTCTTTGGTTATGAGTATGTGTGTTGTGTGTGGCATGGCGATGACCGGTGTGAGCCAATGCACTTGTTATGCTCTTGGAGCATACTGCTCATGTAATGGGCATGTTTTACGTAAATGATATGTGATGTACGTAATCGCTTTCCGTGGTATGTGTGGTGCGTTGGCACCCGTGGCACTCTTGGAGTGTGTTGTCCATGTGTTGGACATGTGGTTTACGTGGAAGACGTGTGGTACACCATCCAGGGTGTAATATACACGTATTGTCTACGTGGTTGAGTGTGTGTTCACTACACACTTTGTGTTAAGTATTCTGGTGATTTGTCGTAAGAACTGGGCAGTGAGGTTCCTGTGTGAGCCTAGCCATGACTTTATGATGTTTGGGCAGTGAAGGTCCATACCGACCTAGCCCTGGTTCGTTGTTGTCTATCGAATAATATTATATGATTTATGTAGTAGCGGTGTGTTGCCACGAAGGTCATGAGATGATCAATGATAGGTCAAATATGATTGGCTATTGTGATTTATATATATGTTAGTGTGAGTTAGCTTGGAGGTCACAAGGTGACCAATGATAGGCAAGTTTGTGGTTCAGGTATGTGTTGGTGTGGGATAGCTTTGGGGTCACACGGTGACCGATGTTAAGCTAATCCTAACACTTGTATATTGTGAATTATAAGTAAAAGTTATATGTGTAAGAATCGTGGTTTGTGCTAGCCGAGTGTGGTGGTCCGGCGCCTATTCCGGAATGCCTCTCTAGTCGGGTACCCCAGGTTCTTTGTGAGCAGGCACGTGGTTTGTTTGTGCTCGGGGTTTTGTCCCGGTACAGTGTGGTACCGTTGAGGTCTGTGTTTCTTCCTGGACACCCTCACTCCTGAGTTTGAGTTGTACGTCCGGCTGAGGGAAAGACGGCAGTGGGGCAGCGACTTTCCAGAGTTTGTTCTTTTGTCGCTTGTAGCGCGCTCGTAGTTGGGGGTATGGACACAGTAGTCGACACTGGTCCCCAGCTAGTCCTGTTTTCAGTGCCTCACTTTAGAGTGCTCCGGCCAGAGACTCTAGAGGTGCCAGGCATGGGCCTGCAGTTGTGTGTCTGCAGGTGTGGTGTTGGTTGGTCTCCACAGTTGTTTGACTTCTTCCTAGTGGAGCGGCAGTTGGACCTTTCGTCCGTGACTGCGAGACTGAGAGGTAGTTCTTGTGTTGTGTTTTTCGGGTTGGATATGGCCTGATCAGCCAATAGTCCGTTCCGTGTGGGTGCGTCGTCCTTTCTGACTCGTGCTTTGCTAGTGATGTGGTTTGTAAGTTTATGACTCGTGGTCGAGGTTTGACCAGTTCGAGGTGTGCCCTGGTGTTGGCACAGCTGTGACTCAGTTGTGGTTTGTGTGACTCGTCGATTAAGGTTTCACCTGTAATTGTGCCTAATAAAGGTACAATATGATTATGGTTCAGTGTGGGTTTATCACATACTTGTACCTTGTTCGGGTATTTGTGTTGTGGTACCTCAGAGTAGCAGGTACTTGTTCCCTTCGTGGGTTACTTTGTAGTTTTGTGGTGGTACATTGTGTACCAACCTTTCGGGTACTTGTGTGTTGTGGAGGTCTTGTGGTTTGACCTGCCACTTGTTGTATCCTAATTGCTTTAAGTAGATCTTTGTTTATAAGATTATTGTGGATTAGTTTGTAATTATTAATTATGTTACTTTGTGGGTAATTTGCCGATGAGGCTTATGGTCTAGGCATGTTGTGGTTTAGTTGAGCTATGCTCCGTGGAGGCCGTGTGAGACCTTCCACTTGTGAATTTTACTCTTCTTGGATATGATTCCAATTATAGTTTTAGTGTCTTATGGATTGGCTTCGTGTTAGCCAGTTCCATTACCTTTGAATAGTTCTGTTGTAAAGTGGTTTGGAGTATAAAGGACCAACTCTTTGTTAGCGGTCCTGTTACTCAAGTGTTTGAGGTTCGCCTGTAAGCTTGTAGCCTGGGCAGTGACTTGCCTGTGTGTCTATAATTTAGGCACCCTTTGTTGTAGCAGTGTGCCAGTGAGACTGTGGTTTAGGCACTTTGGTTGTTGGGCTGACTAATGATATTATGTTAGTCCTGTAGTCCTATTTTTCTTCTGAGGTCGTTATGTTTATTATCGTAAGCATGTTTAATTGTTATTTATTGTCATGATGTGAGCATGAAATGGTTTGGCTATTGTTGTTGCCAGTGAGACCCATTGGGGTCGAGGTGTCTGTGGTTACAGTGTTGTTTTGGGTACCCCTACTGAGCCAGTGACTTGTTGAGACTCACTCCCCTACAGTTCTTTTCAGGGCTTGCCGTGTGTTTGGCTTGCAGTGGCGTTGCGTCAGCTTGTACCACCAGCAGTAGTTTAGTAGTTAGTGCTTGTGTGAGCTTGTGCTCCCTCGGGGTATGCCCCAGATAGTTGTACTCTTTTAAATTGGACATGTATTAATGTAATGGGACAGTTGTACAAATTTGTGAACAGATATGAGCACATGTACTTTCTTGTGTCTTATATTCTTGTGGTTTGTCTTTTATACTCTTACTGGACTCGTGTGGAGATATCCCTTGCGACACTTCGGTGCGTTCGCGGGAGGCGGATCTGGATATGGAGCCTTAATGGGCATAAATACCCTGGTCCGTTACACATCGGGGACAGCCGCCACGACTATGGATTAAAACACGTCAGGTATGAGCGCCGCGAATTAAAAGTCAATTTGATGGGACAGTCGCATGATGATCATAGCCCACGGCTATGCTTGGAATCGCGTCGGGTATGAGCGCCGCGAATTAAAAGTCAATTTGATAGAACAGTGTTTGCACCCACTTTTGCCCAGCAGGTCACAAATGGGCTTGTGGCCCATCTAAGGCTAGAGATGAATGGTTGAGGCAGAAACCAAAAAATAAAAGTAAGGGTTAAGCAAAAAAAGCAACAAAGGAAAATATGAGGGGTTGGTTGCAAAATGCCAGCCACCTCAACCCTGGAAAATGGGGCTTTAAAAGTGGCCATTGTCTCGTACAGAGAAAAAGGGGCATCCGAAGAAGGGAGGAGCAGAAGGAGGGATGTCTTCTTCTTGGAGTTGCTTGCGGCTGAAGCAACTAGAGAGGGAAAAGGAGGCTGCGGCTGGGAGCTTTGGGGGTCTTCTAAAAGAAAGAGAAAAAAGAAAAGGGTGAGCTCCCTGATCTAAAGGGTATAGAGTGAGCAAGAGATGGAGATAGAGCAGATCCCCATGTGTTCTTCCCCTCATTTCTTTTACTTTATGCATTCTCCCCCTCTCCTATGAGGTTATAACTAATTTTCCCTTATATGAAATCTTGAGTATCGTGCATGCTTCTTGTGTTCCTCTTCTCCCTTTTGATTCTTTAAAGTTTCTTGTTCATATGCATTTATGAGATGTACTTGCTGGTACGATGAAGGGCAAGAACCTCATGTTTCTCCATGTCTCCTATCCATTCTTTGCCTTATTTTAATGCTCATTGCATTCTTCTTCTCTCTGGATAATAGGCCGCCCCTCCTTCTTTGTGCCTTCATGATCATGCATCCACTGGTACAAGGGAGGAGACATGGCAATCACCTTTTTGTGCTCCCCATATTTCTACTGGTATTTTGATGTTCCGTTGCTTTGTTCATATGGAAAACCAAGATGAACTCTTTTGTCGAATGGATTGAGGCTTCATATGCCCATTCCAATGGGAGGGATTTAAATAACATTATGTATAATGAGTCTCTCCCCTTTGTCTGATCCAATGGATCTTAGGGGAAACTCTATCATCTTCCCCCATTTTAACCCATGGTTTACCTTTCCTGGGTTCTCCCTTTTACACAACAAGAGACCCCCCTCACTTTTTTGCATTTTCTGGTTTCTTTCCCTTTGAATGCAGGCTGCCGACTCACCTGGATGTGGGTCTTGGGATGCCCAAGGGTGGACAACTCAATATCCACTCCTTGCTGGAGCCCTTAAGTGGGACTGATAGGCCCCTAATTTCCCATGGGGGTGTCGTCCTCCCCTTGGCAGCAAGAGATTCCCCCATTTCATGGTTCTTTAAGTTCGAATGTGGCTTACTGAATCACCACAATTCCAAGTCTATGCACAAAAGGGTTGGATAATGTGATATCCATGCCTTGCTAAGGACTTGAAGGGAATGTAATCCATCCCAACATCGTGTCCATACCACGTTTCTCCAGTTTCCCAGGACGGAAACCATGTAAACAACCCCTTATTTGTTGAAGGTTTGTTGCCGACTCACCTAGGCAGCGAGCTTTGGATGCTTTAAGATGGGTTGGCATGGTGTTCCGGCCCGTATAAGAGTTTGAAACCGACCAGGATATGCCTCAGTTCCTCCTATAAAATTTTCATGTAGTTTCACTGTGAGTTGAGTGCCATCCCTTTGCAAATGGGTGCTTCCGACTCATGCAGGCAGAACTGCTTGCTGCCGACTCACCTGGGCAGTGAGTTTTGGACGCTTTAAGATGGGTTGGCATGATGTTCCGGCCCGTATAAGAGTTTGAAACCGACCGGGACATACCTCAGTCCCTTCCATAAATTTTTCACGTCGTTCCGCCGTGAGTTGAGTGCCATTCCTTTGCAAATGGGTGCTGCTGACTCACGCAGGCAGAACTGCTTGCTGCCAACTCACGCATGCAGAGTAGTTTCCTTCCGACTCACATAGAAATGAGACTCTATGAGACCTCGATTTATATAATATGATATCTATGCCTGGGTTCCTAGATTCAAACATTGTTGGATCGTCCACCAGACTGTTTTTGGTCTCGGTACTCATCGGTTCCCTCGTAGCCACGTCTCGGGAATCGGTACTGTGTGCCGTTTGGGTAGCGCCGTATACGGCTAACACCCCGTTTTGGTGCCATCTCCTTTGTGGTGGATGGATACCGCGAACTCCCCCACATCCCATGAGCCCTGGGGAGATGCTGACGAATATTGCCCGTGAGATTTAAATCGTTAAGTGTTTCTGATTGGTGAGTCGCAAGGATTCAGCAGGCTGCCGACTCACTGAACTAGTGAAGAGACTTGAACCAGTGAGTCGACATGCCTCATATATGATGAGTCAGCAAGCCTTTGTTTATGAGAATACTTATTTTCGGTCCCGATATTCATCTGTTCCCTCATAGGTAAGCCTCGGGAATTGGTACCGTATGCCGTTTGGGTGACGCCGTACGCGGCTAACACCTCGTTTTGGTTCTGTCTCCATCATGGTGGACGAGTATTGTGACCTTCCCTTCTTGCTATGAGTAAGGGGAGATGCTGCCGAATTTTCTCGCGCATTCTTTATGAGATTAATGGACTTTATATGATTAAAAGACCTTAAAACCATGCTAGCTAGGTGATTCGGCAGTGCTACAGTAGGCTGCCGACTCACTGATTCAGCAGGATCCTGTCGACTCATGGACGCAATAGGGTTCTGCCGACTCAGTCATGTCCCGACTCAACAATCTGCCGACTGAGGGTTGCAGCAAGGTTCTGCCAACTCTCTTGACTCAGCAGTTTGCCGACTCAACTGAGCTCTACCGACTCAGCAGTCTACCGACTCAGCTTAGCTCCGCCAACTCAGCAGTCTGCCGACTCACCAGCATAACCACAACTATCATGTTTTAAATGAAATCAAGAGGAACACAACTGGCATTAATTGACAAACATCAAATGAATAAAAGACTCCACAATTGTATGTGAAGATGATAATGATCACAATGAGACAAATGCTTTCTAATAAACATATTTCTAGTTGTCATTTTCGGCTTCACTTCAGCACGCACTTCACACCTTTATCGGATGTTTCCGTCTTAGGCCATGAGACTTTCTAACCTGGCGATTAATCAAGGGTTTTCTCTCTCAGAGAGATGTAATTAATGTCGTTGCACTTAGGCAACGGCGGAATCTTGGTCCCGACCCGATCTCCACTTTCATTTGACGAAGTCAAGCGGTGTGCAAATAGACCTAAAGTCCTTCGACTCCTAGAGGAAGAACATTTATTGTCACTCGGTGACTAGCACGCATGCGCTTTGCGATTGTTGATTCTTCTCTCGTCCCCATCGCTCGAGTAGCACTCGACGGGACTTGAATTGCAATATGCATCCATGAGAACATGAGAAACATGATAAATAAAATTTAAAAATAATTAAAAAATCCATTTCCACAGCGTGGCACGCCGGTGGGACCAAACTTCCTTTCATTTCTTTGTAGACACGCGAATTTGGCTCCACCGCAGGTAAATTTCATATTGCGTCATAATGTCACAAATGGCCTTCTTTTTGCCTTGTAAGAGTAGTTTCCCAATATTTTTGGATCTCACCCATTCTTTCTCGGTGCTTCCCCTTCGTTTCAAATGCGGTTCGATCGCGGATCGACCTGCGTCCGGACTGGCAGACGCGATTCAGGAACCTTGTTGCGACGGCTCCAAGGGGCGCGACCTTGTCGCGTCGGCCATGCAGGACGTGACCATGCTGTTGGCATAAAGGCGTCGTGCATGGCGGACGCGTTTATGTTTAATTGAAATTGCGTCCAGTTAATTGGACGTGGTTCAAAGTGAAAAAGGTTACGCCCCCCAAAGTCGTCGAACCGTTGTGCAATCATGACAAATCCCTAAATCACGTCCTTGTCAGTAGACGCGATTCAGATTGTCAAATCCGAATATCGCGTCATCAGATAGCGCGCGTATGAGTCAGTTGCCTCGGAACCACGCATATTGTAATCGCATCCGGGCGGCCCGCCGCGATTCAAGTCACGGCGGCCTTGCCCGACACGATTCTAAAGCATAGCTGAGGCTACGCCATCATGCGCCTGTCACATCCGTTTGACTTTCTTAATCGTGGCCTGCCGCCCAGACGCGATTCAATTCATAATCGCAGCTTCCTGTTTGGACGCGATTCAAGAATCTGTTGCCTATAAATTGGACCTGAGGGTCATTTGTTCAGGCGGGGTTCCACGAAGCGGCGAAGCCCTGTCGGATCCTCGCCTCCTCTGAGCTATTCCTCGTCGAACCATTCTTCTTCCTCGGAGTCCGACGCCATTGTCGCCTTCTTCCATGTGTACCGGAGCGGAACGAGGCGGGAGCATCTTCCTCCTCTTCTTCCTCCATCCAACCGGCAACGGCCCGTCACGCCGCACCAATATTTGGGGAAGCATCCCCTCTCTCTCTCTCTCTCTCTTCTCTCTCCTCTCTCTCTCTCTCTCTCTCCTCTCTCTCTCTCTCTCTTATCTACATTTTTACTCCCTCTGGGCCCCACGTGGCTCTTTATGTTTTCACCTCCTCCGGGCTCTACGTGGCCCTCCTTTTCCTTTTACACACACATGCATGCATACACCACACATATTTTAGTGGTTTAAAAACCACCACAAGGTGTGTTCTTCTCCCTCTATTCATATTCATTTCATTCATTTTGAGGAGTTGTATACTACATTCGGCTAATCCGCTCCTCTCTTATTTGTCCTTTTTTTGCAAGGGTAATCAAACAAGGAAACGCCCTCTACCACGGCCGGCCGTGTTCATAGAGGAAGATAGAACCCACATCATCCCCACGCAATCTCCCCGCCAAAAAGGTACGCTCGTGATCACTCCTCCATCTGCACCCTTCACCGTGCATTCTTCATTCGGTGCCCACGTGCACCTGGCGATCATGATCCTCCTCTCACCTAATGCCCATATCCCTCTTTTTGTACGCGTCGTCGAAACTCACCCCTCGGTGGTGTCTACACTCTTCACCAAAATAGAAAGCCTTGTGGCCTTCATACTCCTTACTAACTGTCGGTTTGAACTGACTTGCAGATGACTAACAGACCTATGGCTAAAGTACGTTTCGAACCTCAAATTGTTCGGGACCACACTCAGTATGGCTATCTTGCTGTGCCGACCTGCTTTGGAGATTTTCCTCCGGTGGTCGAATTCCCCAACTTTTTGGGGGTGGCCTTCGTCCAAGTACTGCACAACAACACTGATGAGATAGTTGAAGAGACATCAAAGACAGTCAGCCGCCAAGTCCATCATATGGACCGTGGCAACGGAAGAATCGACAAAGGACCCAGGGGGCATCAAGCTAGTGCTGAGAAGGCCAAGGGACCCAGGGGGCATCAAGCTAGTGCTGGGAAGGCCAAGGAACCCAGGGGCCATCTAGCTAGTGCTGGGAAGGCTACAACTACTTCCAGCAAGGCACGTGTCTCTGGCTCTGGGAAGAGCCTACTGGTTGGTCACATCATAATCCATATGCAGAGCAGCCGCGCTGTAATGGAACCAAATCAAATGGTGCTAGCTGTGCCAACAAGAAATTCTTTCCAAGCATTAGAGGGAAAGAAAGAGATGTATAACACCTTCAAGAGCAAATTGGCCCCAAAGCCAATTAAATTCAAGCAAGTTTGGGTGCCCAAGAAGACCCAAGCCCTTCAACCAGTGAAGCGAAAACATGACAAAGATAATGAAACAAATGCAAAGGGCAAAATAGATGTTAATCAGCTAGCTCTAGCACCTCCCGTGCCAGTGTTCAAATCTTATGCACGACAAGGGACTATTTTCTGCTACACTGCATACTACAACAAGGCAGCCAATCTGAAGCGTTTGGCTCACATGCCCCTGTTGCAGAGGAGGGGTCCAATATTTGTCCCTTCATTTATGCGAGAATCTAATAAGGTTAATCGGACTATGTCCAGTCATTTCTATGATCTGGAAAAACCTTCCCTTGAAGCGGCCCAGGGTGGTCTATCATGTTGTAAAGATGGAAATGAAAATGAGAAAGAAAAAGGAAGAGGAAAAGATAGCGATAAAGGAAAAGAATATGAGAAAGGAAATAGAAGAGAAAAATCGAAAGAAAATAAAAAAAAATCAAAGAAAAGAAAGAGCAAACATATTTGAAAAGAGAAAAGAAAATGAAAGAGAAAGAGGAAATCATGGTGAGCCACTGGCTCAGGAAAATGGTGCATTGCGCATTCTCCCCTGTTATATGGCTAGCATGTCTAGCTGGTGTGGAGTTCTCTCTGAAGAAGAAGGGGCACCACCTAAATTCACTGAAGAGCCAGATTCTCGTGCCAGAAGGAGAAAAACTGGCAGCAACACTACAGTTGTAGCAACTTGTATTTTTTTCAAAAAATAATAAAAAAAAGTTTAATAATAATAAAAATAAAAGCAATTAGAAAATCAAAGAAAAGAGAATTAAATAAAACCCATCAAATGAAAATCAGTAATGGGCTCTATTAAATGGACCCATTAGAAATTAGTGGGCTAAAATAGAGATTTTAAAAGGAGAATAATAGAGAAATACCCAAAATTCGTAACTAAAATATTACTTAATAGAAAACAGGTATTTAATGCATAAAAAATAGAAGTTTGAGTTGGATTGGGATTCCTAACCTACCCTAATGGTTGGCCACGAATTTAGATCCCAACCTAATCCAATTAGGAGTTCTCATGCTTAGAAAGGGAGAGGAAATAGGAAATCCTGAATTAATAGTAATTAGAGTCCTATTAGGAAATAGAAAGGGGAGAGACATAAATACTCTCCGAAACCTCCCATGGCCGGCCCTAGCTCGTGCCAAGAGGTTCCTGGACCAGGAAGAGAGGCCAAGAGGAGGAGAATTCGTGGAGAGAAAGGATCTCTCAAGTTCTTCCCCGAGTTCTTCAAGTCTTAACCCTAGAAGAGGAAAATGATCAAAGGTAGGCATTCTCACAAGCATAAACCATGAAACTTTTTCTGTAGGATGTCTCGTCTATCAGGAACAAAAGACCTTTGGTTTCATAATTTTCCATCGAGCATATCTTTCGTTCTTGATTGTTCATGTTCTGCAACTTACCTGACCCCGAACCCTCTTCTTAATTCTTGATCTCCTTGTATACTCAACCCCATGCCACGAGATTTCTACTGTAGGAACAGATGCATGTTAGGCATCTTTTGCCCCTAAAAGCCCTAAATTTGATTCATCCTATCTTGCAATTTAATCGTTGATCTCAACTATGTACTGTTTCATGTTCATCATGCATACCCGTGTTTAAAACATGTCTAAACCCTGATTGTTTTCTAATTCCTATTTATTGTAAGTATCCTTGCATGTCTAGATCATTTTGCAATTAGTTTCATAATTTATTATTGACTATACAATTAGTTGTGATTTTCTGAATCACCCGGTGTTGAATAGGGTAAGTTCTAGCCGCAATCCAATGTAAAGTCATTTCCCTGTCGAACTCGGGCACAGACCCTGTGAACGCGACGGCCCGATAAGCCGCGTTCACAAGGGCCATCGTGACAGTACCCTCTGTCGTGATCTGATCGCGACAGGGCCTGTCGTCGCGATCTGCTACCCGACCTGACTAGGCCTGTCGCGACCTATACCAGACCCAGTCGCGATCTCAGTTGACCCCGTCGCGACCCTCATTAGGGTACGTCGCGATCTGGGTTTTTACAAGAAACCCCTTGTCTCAGCAATGCTTGATTATCTACAGTGTTTGTACTCTTGTTTAACAGTAATACATACAGAAATTAACACTTGTTATAAATTAAACATTTATGTATGATTAAAATACATGCACATGATCTTTTCTATCTACAATTTTCATGACACTTAACACACTTTGAACCATCCAATTATGGCGTAATTTGGCATGAAATTATTTCATAATACATATGGTAATTTATGCAATTAAATTATCATATTTTAAATATACTTGTCTATTGTTTCTCGCGATGTTTTGGGAATACCGATATCGACGCTCCACTGTTCTAGAACTCCTCTAGAACGTCGAACACTTGTTTCTATATACACACTTTCTTGACTTGGATGAACTCTCCGTCGGATACTCCTTCTGCCGGACTAGTAAGTCTTTTGTTCAAGGCCTCCGTAAGTCTCCTCTGTCTATGGATTCCCACATGGTCGACGAGCCGGTTGTACCCTAACACCTATTACACCCTTTAGGGATCAATATGGTCCAAACGGATTTTAGAAATTTACTCTCGTCATGAATCACGCCGGACCTCTGGACCTGTGCTTAACATGGCCAGTGGTAAGGTCGTAAGTTCCGCCTGACTGCCAACGCCAAATGTGCGTGTTGTGCAACTGTTATTATCGCCTGTTTACTCGACACGTTACGTGCAATGTCCACTAGCTCTCATCTACACTCTATTCGCTCATCTATTCACATTCACTCTACTATCTCGTATATTCATCTTGTGCTCTCGTCTACTTCTTAGTACTCTATATTGGCTATTGACTGATTGTCTAAAGATAAACAATATAACCAATGCCTGGCAATATTTAAAGGGCCCGATCTGGTCTTGGGATGTGCACCCGAAAGTGCTAGTGCCCATGGGAGTTAAATGATCAGAGTGTTTAGCATTACACTCAAGTGCTATCTATCTTGACTATCTAAATGACAATCAAAAGTGCTATGTTCTCTCGTTGTCCATTGACAACAAAGTGCTATGCTATACTCGTTGTGCTATGCTATACTCGTTGTGTTGTTTGTACTATGGCCATCTTGCTATATTTGACCTTGTGCTATCTTGCTATTATTGTGCTATTCCCGACACTTGTGCTATTTTGGAAAGTCTATATTTGGAAAGTCTTGCTATTTCGTTCACGTACTGTCCTGCTATATTTTTACTTGACTCTCTCGCTCTATCATTAGTTACTCTACCTTCAATGCATTAACTATTTAAAGTCTGCTTGACTATTGAGATTTAAGTCCTACTGGGCGTTATCGCTCACCCTACGTTATTTGTCGTTGTGTTCTCAGGTGAGACCGAGGATGAACCATACACTCAAGAGGACGGGAACGACCTGGAGTGATGTCATGAGTACCCTAGTGTCATATTGCTATGTTTAGCATTGTAGTAGTTAGGTTTGAAGTTTAGTCTTTTGCCTTCTTTCAATGTAATTGGGCCCTATAGATTGGCTCTGATATTAGTGGTTGTAACTAGGCATTTGAAAGTATTAATGGAATGAATTTGCTTTAGTATTATTCATTACGAAATGGGTTGATGTCTAGTACTCGCTCTATACCCTTTACTTGCAACTGCCTCGCGTTCCGATATTCCGCGTCGGGGCGTGACACCAGTACTCACAGGAGCGACTGCAGTGTCAAAAGAAGACAGCAAGTGGCCACCTATTTCCCTTATAGGGGCCTCAACCCAGACAACGACTGATGCAACTAGCATGCCTACATGTGACCCTGATGTGATAATACTGCTACAAAAATATCAACGAGAAATAGAGATATTTGCGAAAGCAGATTGAAGAAAGAGGTGCACACACCTTTGCACAAAAGAAGTCCAGAGTATGGTCGAAACACCCTAAGGCGACACCATTCCACCCCAAACATTGCCAACAATGACCCATCCAGGTCGCACTGAGGGCACCCTGCTCCTCCATTCGTGTCAAATGATTCCAGAGCAGTTAGGGGCACGTCCAGCAACATGCCAAGGGTTCTTCGGGAGGTCACAAGCAAAAAGGCCAACCATGCAATCGGCCCATCTCCATCCGAATCTTGCAGATCCAACACTGCTATGTGGCTTGATGGAGCTGGCAGAAAAGGGCAACAACTCTGCTACCGTACCTAATGCTCACCAGACTCCATACTCTACACATTATGATACGCATTGCGTCGATGTGATGGGAAGCTTGACTCTTGATGCGCCATGCTGGCCAAAGTCTCCTGGGTCCTCATCGATGGGGTATACATGTTCAGATTCCCCCACCATATCTAGGATAGACCAGCCAGATAGGTGGTCGATGTCCAAAGCAGACCCCTATGTGGTTGAGGAGGAAGTCCCAATAGAAAAATTCTTTGCCATTACCCAAGAGCATGATGAATCAGCACATAATTATATTCAAAGGTGGAGGAACCTTAGTAGAAGGTACAAACAACCACCATGTGAAGAAGGATGATGTTCGCATGTGCAAGTACAACCTGCGGGAGGAAATCATAGTCAGAATTGATATCAGAACCTTCAGCCGACTAAGCAATGTTGCATCTGATATTGAGGCATTCCTCACCAAGTATTCTTCTGCCGATGAGGCAAACTAGGAGAAAAGACAGCCAGGGATTTAGCAACTGCTAAGGGGGTGGCCAGCTCCCCACCTGCCAAGTTGTCAAAGCCAAGCAAGCGGATTCTGCTACAAGAGAAACTGCAAAAGCCTTATTCTTTCCCGAGGAACAAAACAGGGTCCTCTTTGAGCTGGCCCGCGAATACAACAAACTTGTCCTGCCAAGTCCTAAGAGGCCAGAGGACTCTAAGAGGAGAGGTGATCCACTCTTTTGCCCTTACCATCAGGTGGTGGGCCATGCCATAGAAGATTGCTTTGTGTTCAAAGATGTGGCCCAATCCTTGATCAACAAAGGAGAGCTGCAAATGGGCGTGTACAAGGTGGATCCACCACGCCCACATGAAGCCCTAGCTCGACAGGAAGCTCGGCAAAAAGTTGTAAATGTAATTTCTCTATATTAGCAGCCACCTCAGAAGATGCCAGAGGATGGTCAACATAGGGATATGCCCCCTGAGCAAGATGAATTGATGAGGCTCGATGAAAGGCCAGATCCTCCTATCAGGAGGGAAGAAGCTAAGGGCAAAGGCCCGATAGTCTCAGTGGAGAAGAGGCTGCAGATATAATAGCAACTGATAATATCAGCAATCTGCCACCTACCCCTCTAGGAGGGGCTCCAGCTGAAGTGATATCTGATATCCTTAGCACTCATACATATGATCCTGCTGTGGCAGCATTGATACAAAGATACCAATAGGAAATTGAAATGTTGAAAAGACAAATTGAAAAAAGAGATGCTCACACTCCTGCATTACAAAAAGTAGGGGGCATGAGGGGGGCACCACAAGTTGACACCAACTTCCCCGGCACTCGATTGCATCCAACAAGACTCCAGCCAACACCAGGCACGGCTGGGGGCATCCCATGTCAAATAGCTCCAGAGCAGCTCGTAGCCTGCCAAGCAGCACATCAAGGGCCTACCACCACAGCTCAAATACAGTCGGCTCCTCCTCATCCAAACATGGTCCAAACACCGATTATGAATAGGCAAATGTTAGAACAATTGGTAGAAGTGAAACTGAGAGAAAGGGGGAATGCTAATCAAACCCCATTTGACATCTACCAGGTTCTGTATTCTGTACATCATGCTACAAGAAGACTTCCTCCTGGCGTCAGCAACCCACCGAAGTTTGAAAAGTTCAATGGGCAAGGATCGCCTAAAGAACATGTTGCATACTATGTTAGTATAATGGGAGATCTGGCCATTGATGAGTCGTATCTACTCAAGTTCTTCGGATCTTCCCTAACTGGGATTGCCTTTGAATGGTACTCGATGCTACCGGCTGGGTCCATCACAGATTGGCCAGATATGCAAAGGAAGTTCAATGAAAGATTCTATGTTGTTGAAAGAGAAATCACACTGGTCGAGTTATATGCAACCAGACAATAAGATAATGAGTCAGCTGTGGATTATGTCAAAAGGTGGAGAGATCTCAGCATGAGATGCAAACAACCACTACATCCGGAGGACGCCGTTTAAATTTTCAAGCAAAACCTCGGCAGGCACGTCCTAGAAAAGATGATCGGCATTGAGATCAAGTCCTTCGACCGGCTAAATAAAGTTGTGGCCGAGATTGAACAATTCCTTTCCAAATATCCTCCTGCCTATGAATCAAGTCAGGGAAACAGATTGCTTGGAAAAATGCTAACACCTACAGATGTTCATACTGTGAGCCTCAAACCCTTACACGACGAAAGAGTGAAGATGGCTCTCCTTTCGTCAAACAAATGAAGAGAAACAAAAGGGGTTCATTACAAGAGAAGATGCAAAAGTCCTATTCTTTTCCAAAATAAAAGACACATACCCTTTTTGAATGGGCCTGACAATACGGTAAAATCGTCCCACCCGAGCCTAGAAGGACAGAGGACATCAAGAAGAAAGACGATCCCCGATTCTGCTTATATCATCAGCTGTCGGGGCATGTTACAGAGGACTGCTATGTCCTCAAAGATAAAATTAAAGCGTTGATAAGAAAATAAGAACTGCAAGTGGGCGAGTACAAGGTGGACCCGCCACGCCCTCATGGGGCTCCAATGCAATAGAAAGGAAAAACATACAGCAGCTTACACTAGCCAGCATGGAGGGAGGGTAGATGCAAGCTATAATATCCAAGCCAGGTGAGCATAAACAACTCAAGATGCTCAATGCACAAAGGAAATCCATGTGCCCTGGAGAAACCTCAAGATCTTCAGCCCATCACAAGCAAATAAATAAGAGCCTGCTCGTCGAGATTGAGTGATTCTGGGGCAGATGCAGATCAAGTATGTAATGTCCATTCTTGTAAAAACTCATTCAAAAAAAAAGATGAAAAAAGAAAAAAAAAGTATATTGCTGAGGTAGTCACACCGACCACCCAGTATGAGACCCGATCATCGAGGCGATCTCGATCGGTTCTTTTAGGGCCATCTGAGGTGTTATCGTCGATGACGAGCAGCAAAAAAATAAATAGGCCAACCATACCGCTAGTCGGACTATGGTTCTGAGACAAATAATACCTCAACAAAATTACATATTTTCTGCAAGGCGATGATATGAGCCCGCATGATCATATCGCACCGGGCTTTCACCGCTTATGTCCATATTCATACATGGATTTTCTTGCCGAATTTTGAGTGCATATTCTTTTCCGAATCCCTAATAAAGTCATCGAAGGATTTATCCTTATTCAGGCGTCATCTATATTTAAAAAAAAAACTGACAAATTGCCAATCATATTTTCAAAACCCATATTTTAAAATTGGCAAACTTGTCATTCATGATTTCAAAAAAAATCATATTTCAAAAGTGGCGTCTCGCCAATCATATTTTCAAAAAGTCATATTTTAAAATTGGCAAGTTTGCCACTCATAATTTCAAAAGAACTCATATTTTAAAAGTGGCGATTCGCTAATCATATTTTCAAAATTTATATTTTAAAATTGGCAAGCTTGCCACTCATAATTTCAAAAGAACTCATATTTTAAAAGTGGTGATTCGCCAACCATGTTTTCAAAACTTATATTTTAAAATTGCCAAACTTACCATTCATGATTTCAAAAAAAATCATATTTCAAAAGTGGCTTCTCGCCAATCATGTTTCAAAAGTCATTTTTAAAATTGGCAAGCTTGCCACTCATAATTTCAAAAGAACTCATATTTTAAAATTGGCAACCATGTTTTCAAAAGTCATATTTCAAAATTGGAAAGTTTGTCATTCATGATTTCAAAAGAACTCATATTTCCAGAGTGGCGACTCGCCAACCATGTTTTCAAAAGTCATATTTTAAATTTGCAAGCTTGTCATTCATAATTTCAAAAGAACTCATATTTCAAAAGTAGCGTCTCGCCAATCATGTTTAAAAAAAAACTCATATTTTAAAAATGGCAAGCTTGTCATTCATGATTTCAAAAGAACTCATATTTCAAAAGTGGCGCATCGCCAACCACATTTTCAAAACTCATATTTTAAAATGGGCAAATTTGCCAATCATATTCCAAAACTCATATTTCAAAAGCGGCAATTCGCCGGTCATATTTCAAAATTCATATTTCAAAAGTGGCAATTTGACAATCATGTTTCAAAAGTCATATTTCAAAAATGGTGTCTCGCCAATCATGTTTCAAAAGCCATATTTCAAAACTGGCAAATTGTCAATCATGTTTCAAAAGTCATATTTCAAAAGTGGCAATTGGTCAATCATGTTTCAAAAGTCATATTTCAAAATTGACAATTTGCCAATCACATTTCAAAATTCATATTTATCAACACGTGTTGAAACCCAGTTACAAATCCAACTTGTGCTTTCGAATTGGGCCTTTGTGTCCACATGTTTCAAAACCGGGCTTCTACGCCCTTATGATCTCAAATTGGACTTCCACGTCCTCACATATTTCAAAATTGGGGCTTCGGACCCACATATTTCAAAATCAGGCTTCTTCGCCCCCATGTTTTCAAACTAGGACTTTGTGTCCACATCTTTTAAAATCAGACTTCTATGCCCTCATGATTTCAAATCGGACTTTCACGTCCTCACAATTTCAAAATTAGGCTTCCACGCCATCATGTTTTCAAACTGGGCCTCTATGTCCACAAATTTCAAAATCAGGCTTCCATGCCTTCATATTTTCAAATTGGGCCTTTGTGCCCACATGTTTTAAAATCATGCTTCCACGCCTTCATATTTTCAAATTGGGTCTTTGTGCCTGCATGTTTCAAAACCAGGCTTCCACGCCTTCATATTTTCAAACTGGGCCTCTGTGTCCACATATTTTAAAATCAGGCTTCCACGCCTTCATGTTTTAAAATTAGACCTTCGTGTCCTCACAGTTTCAAAATCAGGCTTCCACACCTTCATATTTTCAAACTGGACCTTCGCATCCTCGCAATTTCAAATCAGACTTTCACGTCCTCACAATTTTAAAATCGGGCTTCCACACCCTCATGATTTCAAAATCAGCCTCTGTGCCCAATGTTTCCAAAACTGACTAAAAAGACATGTAAAGTAAAAGAACTTTAAATCAAATAATCTTAAAGGAGCAGTAACTGCGGGATAAGTGTCGTAGTCTATTCTCAGTTTTTGGAACATTTCCCACATCTGAGGTCTCCAGAGGTTCAAAATTAAATTAATCTTAAAGGAACAGCAACTGCGGGATAAGTGTCGTAGTCCATTCTCAATTTGTGTAATATTTCCTAATCTGGAGTCTCCAGGGATACAAATCGAATTAATCTCAAAGGAGCAGCACTGCGGGATAAGTGCAGTAGTCCATTCTTAATTTATGGAATATTTTCCACATCTGAGGTCTCCAGGGTACAAGACAAATTGATCTCAAAGGAGCAGCAACTGTGGGACAAATATCGCAGTCTATTCTCAGTTGTGGAATATTTCTCATATCTGGGGTCTCCAAAGATATAAATCAAAATTGACCTCCTATAAACAGACATTGCGAGATAAGTACCGTAATCCAACCTCCTTTTGTGGAATGTTTACCACATTTGAGGTCTCTAAAAGATACACATTAAAAAAAAGAAGACAAAAAAGACAAAATGAAGAAAATAATAAAATAAAGTCAAAAAATGATCAATAGAAAATTGAAATGATTAAAAAGAGAGGATGGGATGAAATTTCGTTCAAAAAAAAAGAAAAAATAGAAGAAAGAAAAAAAAAGAGAGCAAAAAGAAGGAGGAAAAAAAAAAAAAGAAGAAAAGAAAAGAGAAAATTAATCATGAAAATGAACATGACAAAAGAAATGCACAAAAAAAGAACATTTGATTTAAGAAGTCGGGTCTCTCTGCCCACGTGTTGGGCTCCATACTCGAACTCTTAATCAATCTACCAGGAGCTGCAACTGCGGGATAAGTACCGTAGTCCAGCCTCAGATCGTGTGAATGACGCCACATCTGGGGTCTCCAAAGATATAAAAAAAAATAATCTTCAAGGAGCTACAACTACGGAATAAATATCGTAAGTCCAGTCTCAGTTCGTGGGATCAATACTGCGTCTGAGGTCTCCAAGGATATAAGAATCCATCTTCAAGGAGCTGCAACTATGAAATAAATACCGTAATCCAGCCTCAGTTCATGGGATCAATACCGCGTCTGAGGTCTCCAAGGATATAAGAATCCATCTTCAAGGAGCTGCAACTACGGGACAAATACCGTAGTCCAGCCTCAGTTTGTAGGATTAGTTCCGCATCTGAGGTCTCTGAGAATATAAGAATCCATCTCAAAGGAGCAGCAACTGCGGAATAAGTGTCGTAGTCCATTCTCAGTTTGTGAAATACCTTCCATATTTGGGGTCTCCAGGGATACAAGACAAACCAATCTCAAAGGAGCAGCAACTACAGAATAAGTGTCGTACTCCATTCTCAGTTTGTGGAATATCTTCCACATATGGGGACTCCAGGGATACAAGACAAACCATTCTTCAAGGAGTAGCAACTACAAGATAAGCACTGTAGTTCGATCTCAGCCCGTGGGACAATCGCCACGTGAGATCTCTGAGGATTTAAGAGTTAAAATCAGGTTGCCATGTTCGATGTTTATATAACCAGATTATTTTGTAAGAACCATATATTATCACATCCCTTTTTGCGGCGGTCCGGGGGATTTAACATTGAGCTTTGACATTCCATGCCCAAGATCCCCCAAGTCAATATGGTGGAGCCACCTTCACATTGGTCGATGGTTCGAGATGGCGTCATTATGCTTCAACGTTAGGAGGATCCAACAACTCATAGAGCTAAATTCGACATTGCCTCGAAGACATACACCCTCAAGTCTTTCATGTTCAAGAACTCTGAGGGTACACTATTGAATGTATGCTCGCAGTGCATATCCTGCGACATTTTTGTATTTAAAAAAATGAAAAAAATGATAAACAAAAGGGTTCAAAATAGAGATGTCGTCGGACCTACTCTGGTTTCACTGCCGAGTAGGAGTAAAAAGGACAAGAAAAACCCGGCCACGATGAAAACCCAAAAGGGCGTCGTGGGTAAAATTGGGAACCCTGCTACGTGAAAACCCGAAAGGCGCGTAGGCAAAAGCAAGAAGGGGCTGACTCCGGTGAAACCCGAAAGGGCGCTTGGGTTAATAATGTGGTAAAAAAAATATTGAATTGAAAATGAATGAAGTCAAATGTCAAAATAGCAAGAAGGGAGAGTTTCATCCCTGCTCTTTCAAGAAATCCCCTTTTTGCTATACATTCTCTGAATCCAGCTATGCACTCTATGGTAAACCAAAAAAAAAAAAAAACTTCAAAACTTAGACAAGTTGTCTCTTGCCATACGCCTCACATTTATATACACTTGCTCCTTCTAAGTAGGACCCTAGGTTTATATAACCACTGCCTTTTCAAATTTCCAAATAAAGTCCCGCCTTGACTTCTTGTCTTGGCTGGCCAGTAGATGTTTACCTTTCGAATCCCTATTGAAACCAGCACATAGGTTTCTAGGTTATCATTTCGCAATCTACCCAAATAACCTCACACCATCTACCAACATCATGGTATGATTGGTGGTCGAGTTATATTTCTCTCATGAATATCTCTTTATAATATATATATGTATTAAAAAAAACAAAAAGAGGCTTAAAATAGAGGTGTCTTGCTGGACTTGTCTAGGTTTTCCCTGGACAAGGGTAAAAAGAGGTAGAACCCGGTCATGGCGAAAACCCGAAAGGGCGTCATGGGCAAAATTGGGTACCCCGCTACGTGAAAACCAGAAAGGGCGCATAGACAAAAGCAAGAGGGTGTCGAGTTGAGTGAAAACCCGCAAGGGCGCTCAATTCGTTAAAGAGAAAAAAAAACAAAAACAAAACAAAAACACATGCCAAATACAAACAGACTTCAAGTCTCTAGAAAGGAAATCCTGACAGAAGTGGTACTCGACAGTCAAAGCTCATCTTCATGTCAGTGCCGGTCGAAGCTAGTCATCATGTCAGTTGAAATTTATCTTCATGACAATCAAACTCGTCTTCATGTCAGTGCCATCCGAGGCTCGTCTTCATGTCAGTGCTAGCCGAAGCTCGCCTTCATGCCAGTTGAAGTTTATCTCCGTGCCAGTGAAAGCCTATCATTTGGCCAATCAAAGTTTATCTCAATGCCAATCGAAACTTGTCTTCGAGCCAGTCGAATATTGTCTTCACGTGAATCGAAGCTTGTCGTCATGCCAGCGAAACTCATCTCCATACCAGCCAAAAATTGGTCGATACCCAGAGAAGTAGGTGTCAGTACATGATGGTGTCGACAAATGACTAAATTAGGGGGTCAAACACATGATACACTCTGGCTAAATATGTTGACACCCAATAAAGCAGATGCCGACGAATGACTAAGTCAGTCGACAGTCGAACAGAGCAAAAATCAAAAAGGAAGACAATGGCTCATTAATCCTCGGTAGACAAAGCAACACTGATAATTGGCATTGCTGTGAGAGATGGGATACAAAATCTCCAAGACGGCGATTTGGTCATCACAGTCAGCAACAATGGTGTGGAAGTAGTCTACTTCCCCTCAGCAGAGGCCTCAACACTACCTCATGCTCAGTTTGTTGCGCATCTAAGGCGACCAGTTGGCAAGATAGTTCAGAGGAAAGGAAGCGGCAAGGCCACTTACTAAGTCTAGAAGAAGCTACCAGCTCACAAATTAAGCTAGCATGCCCCATCGGCTCATACAACAGGCCAACATAACCTAATGAATGGCTGACCCATGAAGACCACCAACTCACATGGCCTCACCAATTGAAGGAGGCCACTGATTTAGGGCTCTTGTTGATTCAAGGAGACCACCACTTCAAAAGAATCGTATATTCAAGACGTCCTATTGGGACAAAAATCTCAACAATTCGAAGAAGTTGTCGATCTAGGACTTCCACCGAAGCAAGAAGGTCGTTAGTTCGGTGTTTCCACCGACTCAAGAAGTGACTAGTTCAGCACTTCCGACAGTTCAAAAGCCTCCAGTCTAGCAATCCTCACCAATTCAGTGGCTATTAATCCAGTGAACTCACAAACTTCACAAGATGTTGTCACAATAGTTCTTATTGACTGTCAATCTCAAGATGATGATGTCAATTCTGATGAAACCACCGACATGGAGACACGTCAGAAGACCACCAGTATGGCTACAAGACAATAGACCACTAGACACCACAAGACAACAGAACAACAAGAGATCGACAGTCATGAGACTGAGCGATAACAGAGCACAAGACGAGTTCAAGTGGGGCAACGAAAGGTACACCTGCAGACACTGCGCCGCTCGATCCTCACTTGCACTGTCCCCAGGTGGGGGGCATTTGTTTGCACCCACTTTTGCCCAGCAGGTCACAAATGGGACTGTGGCCCATCTAAGGCTGGAGATGAATGGCTGCGGCAGAAACCAAAAAAAAAAAGGTAAGGGTAATCAACAAAGGAAAATATGAAGGGGTTGGTTGCAAAATGCCAGCCACCTCAGCCCTGGGAAATGGGGCTTTAAAAGGGGCCACTGTCTCATACAGAGAAAGGGGGCATCCGAAGAAGGGAGGAGCAGAAGGAGGGCTGTCTTCTCCTGGAGTTGCTTGCGGTTGAAACAACTAGAGAGGGAAAAGGAGGTTGTGGCTGGGAGCTTTGGGGGTCTTCCAAAAAGAAAAGAGAGAAAAGAGAGGGTGAGCTCCATGATCCAAAGGGTATTATAGTGAGCAAGAGATGAGAGATAGAGCAGATCCCCATGTGTTCTTCCCCCTCATTTCTTTTACTTTATGTATTCTCCCCCTCTCCTATGAGGTTATAAAATAATTATCCCTTATATGAAATCTTGAGTATCGTGCATGCTTCTTGGTGTTCCTCTTCTCCCTTTTGATTTCTTTAAAGTTTCTTATTCATATGCATTTATGAGATGTACTTACTGGTACGATGAAGGGCAAGAACCTCAGGTTTCTCCATGTCTCCCATCCATTCTTTGCCTTATTTTAATACTCATTTCATTCTTCTTCTCTCTGGATAATAGGCCGCCCCTCCTTCTTTGTGCCTTTATGCTCATGCATCCACTGGTACAAGGGAGGAGACATGGCATATCACCTTTTTGTGCTCCCCATATTTCTGATGGGTATTTTGATGTTCCGTTGCTTTGTTCATATGGAAAATCGAGATGAACTCTTATGTCCAATGGATTGAGGCTTCATATGCTCATTCCACTGTGTGAGGGATTTAAATAACATTATGTGTAATGAGTCTCTCCCCTTTGTCTGATCCAATGAATCTTAGGGGAAACTCTATCATCTTCCCCCATTTTAACCCATGGTTTACATTTCCTGGGTTCTCCCTTTTACACAACAAGAGACCCCCCTCACTGCTACGTTTTCTGGTTTCTTTCCCTTTGAATGCAGGCTGTTGACTCACCTGGATGCGGGTCTTGGGGCGCCCAAGGGTGGACAACTCAATGTCCATTCCTTGCTGGAGCCCTTAAGTGGGACTGATAGGCCCCTAATCTCCCATGGGGGTGCCGTCCTCCCCTTAGCAGCAAGAGATTCATGTTGGCCCTTTTGGTACGTCAGCAAGTTCACCTAGAGGGGGGGTGAATAGATTTTTCTGGTTTCTGCAAATAGAGATTTAAACACAGAAAATATACCACTTGAAACTTTGGTTAGTTAGTGTGATAAAGAGTAGTAGTGCGGAAGCAAATAAACAATCACACAAAGGACGCAGGAGATTTATCCTGGTTCGGCCTTTCCCACATAGAAGTCCTACGTCCAGTCCCCAAGCAACCTCTTGGGATTTCACTAACCAAGGGTACAGTCCCCCTCAAGGACACTACAACACCCAGCACCCCAGCTGGTCTTCTCTCTTTCCCAGGCAAGAAGGCAGCCCACTTCTTTTCTAGGCTCAGAAGCAAACCTACTGGTACAAACCCCAGTGCGGTTCTGCTAGACACAAAATCCTAGCTGGGTTACACACTGTATACAGTCCTACAGCTGGACAGAAATCTTTCTTAGAAAAGAAAGATCAGACTGAGAGCTATTACAGATGAACACTCAGGACTTAGCTCACAGTCACACCTCTCCCCCAAGATTACAAAGAGCACAGAGAGAAAATGAAGAGAGAAGAAAGGAAGCTGAAAGCTCGAATGCTTCAAATGCTTGAACACTTCTTCTTGGGCTCAGGCTCTTTCTCTCTTTTCCTTTGAGTGTATTGGAGTTCAGGTTCCTCACTGGTTGTACACTCCTTCAAAGATGTTCAGAAAAAGCTCTGCTTTTCTTCTTCAGCCTTGCTTCATCTTTTATATGAGAGGCTTTGAATAGATCCGTTGGAGCTCTTCTAGTCGTTGCTGATCTTCTCTTTATTTGTCTTAATCAACCTCTGGTGGTCTTCGAGGTCTGTAACCATAGAAAAGAGTGTTAGCATAAAAGAGTGTTACAATATAATAGTGCATGTTACTGTGCTTCTGCTAACATGATAAAAATAGCAGTTCATATATCTTTTTCTGACAAGACTCTGAAATATGCATGCAGCCTTTTTGTCAGAAGATATTTGACTTTTCATTTAAGCGCCAAAAACACTTGAACATACAAGAGAAATCGATGTGAATATGACTTATAAAATCGTTGTTCATTTATAAGAAAATCATTGCAAGATTATGAACAAATCGATGTGATCACTTATGAAATCGTTATGCAAGCAAATCGTTGTGATCACCTGAAGAAATCGATGTGATCACTTATGAAACGTTACGAGACCCAAATCGATGTGAAACTATCAAATCGTTATAAGAATGAAATTGATATGAGGGGTAATCGTTGTGGCTATAAAAGGAATCGTTCTGAGATCGATTTCTTAACAAATCGTTATGGCCACTTAGCAAATCGTTCTGAGATCGATTTCTTAACAAATCGTTATTATCACTTAGTGAATCGTTATGAGATCGATTTCTAAAAAAATCGTTATGCACATTTAGCGAAGTTGTTGTAGTGCTTTAATTTGGCACTTGAACTGAAATCGATGTATATTGATTAAACATCGATTTTATCATTTTAGTGCTGTCACGCCCCGATGCAGAATATCGGAGCGCGAAGACAGTTGCAAGAAAAAGGTATAGAGCGAATACTAGACATCAAACCATTGCACATTGAATAATACTAAAGCAAATATTTCTCATTAATAACTTTCCAAATGTCTAGTTACAACCACTAATATCAGAGCCATTCTATAGGGCACAATTACATTTCAATAAAAGGAAATAACTAACTACAACTCTAAGATAACATAACGACTCGATGGTACTCCTGGCTTCACTCTTGGTCATTCCCTTCCTCGTGAGTGTATGTGTCATCCTCGGTCTCACCTGAGAAACAACATCAATAACGTAGGGTGAGCGATAACGCCCAGTAGGACTTAAATCTCAGGCTCAAGCAGGCTTTAATTAATTAACATATTAATGGCAGAGTATCTAAAGATAGCAGGTACAAGAGAGTCAAAATATAGCAAGAGATAGCACAACAGGTAACAAGATAGCACAATAGCACGAGATCGAGTATAGTTTCCAAAATAGCACAAGTTAAGTCGCGTGACTTTAGATCCATGCGGATCGTGTGTATTGTGGTTGTGGCGGCCGTTGTGAGGCCAGTGTGAGTCGGTTGTGTGGAATGCTTGGTGTGGATGTGTGGTTTGAGCAGGTGAAGAGCAGGGTGGTCCTGAAATGAAACAGGACCTGCTGCTGTTCAGTTGAAGTTGGCGGCCAGGGGTGGTCGTTGACTGGTTGGCGTCCATGTTAGTGGACGTTTACTGCATGAACTTGGCGGCAGTAGATGTGGACGTTAAGGGTGGCGGTTCTTATTGGCGGCATAGGGGTTGACGCCAACCTGAGAATGGTGCAGGGTATAGGCTCACCCGAGGGCAGCTCTCTCAGCTCACTCTCTTCCCTCTTGCCCCAACTTCGTGTCCTGGATTTTTGAAGCTTCAACAGGTACCGAGGAGTAGTTGGACGATCATAGAACGCGCGGCATCGTTGAATTACGCAAGGAAATGTCGCGGCGTGGTGCAATTCGCATGGGAGCTCGCGGAGGGCTCGGCGTGAACGGGGATTGCGGGAGATTCTAACGCGTTCTGAGGTAGGGGACGAACCGTTTAGCTCCGTAGGAACATTAAAACACATCATAACTACTTGAACCAGCATGATAATGCATGTTTGGATCATGTTGCACCATATGGGGATAATGGGTGGTTTGAGTAGTTAATGCATGAAGCATGTTCCAGTGGGTTATATTGGGTTCCTGCATGTTAAAAGAATAGTTTTTATATGATTTTCTGTAGTTAAAATGGCTGGAAAGCCCGCAGAGCCGGATTAGGGTTTCTGCAGGGTTTATGGCCGAAGAACTTGGCGTCAAGATCGCTTGTCGCCAAGATCCTCAGCCAGGAGGTTAACGGCCAGGACCCTTGCCGTTGACTCCCTATAAGCGGCAGTCGATGTGGCCGCCTACCTCTATATGAGCAGAAAGAAATGACTAAGTACAGTATTTATCGTTATTGCATGTGTGTTGACACATGAGGTGCACTGAGTGCACACGGTTCTCGTGTTAGCATACAAAGTATACAGTTAGTATCTACTTTAGTGAGTGCGTGTTGTTTACGCGAGTCAGTTGGGTTCACGTGGAGTGGACCATTGTTACTTGTGGTTTACGTGAGTTTCACGTGGTTTGTGTGTGACGTGCACGTGGTTTTGTGTACGTGGCGAGTAGTACGACGCCTACCGTGGTTAGCTCTCCAGTTGGGTGCCCCAGGTTCTTTGTGAGCCAGGCTGTTAGCTCGGGGCTTTGTCCCGGTACTTGTGTTGTACCGTCGAGGTCTGTGTCGTCTGACCTGGACACCCTCATCTTGTGTTAGAGTTATACGTCCGGCTGAGGGAAAGACGACAGTGGGACAGTGACACTTGAGTTTGTTTTTAGTCACTTGTAGCGCGCTCGTAGTTGGGGGTACGGACATCAGTAGACGTACTGGACCCCAGCTAGTCCTTTTCAGTGCCTCACTCTAGAGAGCCAGGGCTAGGGTCTCCTGAGGTGTCAGGCATGGGCTGTGACCGTGTGGTCTGCAGGTGGTGGTGTTTAGTTGGTCTCCACAGTTGCTTGACCTTTTACGTGGAGCGGTAGCTGGACCTTCGTCCGTGGCTGCGAGACTGAGAGGTAGACCTGTGTTAGTTGTCCGAGTCAGTTTCTGGTGTCGCGAACCAGTTCACGTGGCTCGTGTTGGCTGTCTCTACTTTAGCTTGTACACCTGTACTGGTTTGCCGTTTAATTATTACTGTTGTTTCTCGTAGTCGGCAGACGGTGAGTACTTTTACAGCTTTACTTACCTGCTTAGCTGTTATAAAATTGTTAGTGATGTTTATTATTCGTACTCGTGGTGTTTGTTTTGCTCGGTTTTGGGGGAGTTCCCTACTGAGCCAGTGACTAGAGAGGCTCACCCCTACCCCCACAGGTGAGAGCGAGGAGGACGTCTCTCGTCCGACGTCCAGTTCCGGGCCGCGTCGTAGCGGTGTAGGGTCAGCACCTCCAGCAGAGTAGCTCCAGCAGTGTAGTTTTGTAGTTGTTTACTTTCTTCAGTTGTACCTCGGGGTATGCCCCAGGCTCTTGTACTTCCTTTAGTTTTTGTGGAAATTTGGCTATGTAAACTTGTGGAATATATATGAATGTGGTGTGTTCCTTTATGTTTACACGGACTGTGGTTTGGTACCCTTGCGAGGCTTCGGCCTGTTCGCGGGAGGCGGACTCGGATCAAGTACGTTATCGGTTTAACGGGCATGGCCGAGGCGATCCGTCACAGTTGGTATCATAGCAAGGTCCGTGTTAAGTAAGGGAATTAGAAAGATACATAGCCTTATTTCGGTCATTATACACTGCTGGTAGGGACCCTGGTTTTTGATCATTTGGTTTTGATTTTTGTCTGGTGTTTTGTGTATGTAGAAATTTTGAAATGGCTGATAGGAGATTGGGGTGGTGGAGGAGATGATTCGGAGGAAAGCACTCAGCGTATGATAGAAAGAATTTGGGAGAGCCTCACGGATATTCGGGCGAGAATGGATCAGCAGGCGCCAGTACCACCGGTTGCAGTGCCACCTGGGGATGGAGAGGTTGTACCTGTAGCTCCAGCTCCGCCAAGAGTGGAGGGCCTTTTGTAGCACCTGTGCCACCACCAGTGTTGATAGCAGAAGAACCAGTGATGCAGGTAGAGAAGTTTCTGAGATTGCAGCTGCCTACTTATTCAGGAGGGCCGAAAATCAGATACAGCTGAGCATTGGGTTCATGAAATTGAGAGGGTTTTGCAACTATGAGGTGTCCGGCAGCAGATAGAGTGGTATTAGCTGCTATCAGTTGAGAGGCTTTGCCTTGGAATGGTGGCGATTGAAGATGCAAAACCACTTTTGCAGGCGACAGGACGGAAGAAGCTATCACTTGCCGGAGTTTCTGGATGTGTTCAATGATACATTCTTTCCGATCCAAGTGCAGCAAGTAAAAAGAGAGCAATTCCGAACTCTTCAGCAAGGTAACTCTTCAGTCTTAGAGTACCAGATGAGATTTATGGCACTTAGCCGTTATGCGCCATATGTGGTTTCAAATAATAATATGATGGTTGAGTATTATCAGAGGTTTGAGAGTGGAATTGCAGGATGCGATAGTACCTCTTATGTGCAAGACAGTGGAAGAGGCAGCGCAGAGGGCAGCTACTTTGGAGAGGTCTATTCGGACTCGCCAGGCAGGTGAGTCAGGTTCAGGTAGTTTTCGGCTACCGCAGCAGACAGTAGGTGCAAGCAAGGGCAAGGCACCAGCAGGACCTTCTTCATCTGGTTTCAGGAAATGGGGCCAGAAATTAAAGCAAGCACTTAAAGGCAAAGGAAGAGGATGGGGAGGTGACAGCAGTTGCAGCAGGGCCGAGGTAGGCCTGAGGTGGAGGAGCGAGCAGAGCACTGCCAGGCAGCCTATGGTTCCTCAGGGTATAGATGTAAATTTAATGCAATCCGGGACATTTGATCCGCATTGTCCGTATGCAAGAGAATATGGGTATGGCAGAGGTGTGCAGCAGCAGCAGCAGCCTCAGCAGTTCCAGCAGCCACAGGCAGGTCGTGGCAGAGGAGCACCGCAGCAGCGAGAGAGAGGCCGGGTTATGGCTATCACCCGAGCTCAGGCAGAGGCGTCAAATATGATAGAAGGTACTTTACCTCTTATGAATATTCAGCAAGAGTTATTTGATTCGGGTGCCTCTCATTCTTTATTTCCGAAGAATTTCTGGATTGCATAGTCATCCTTTAGAAGAGAAGTCTTGTGAGTTAGTGGTGGAGTTCCTTCAGGTGAGTTCTTACTCACTTCGAGCTATATAGATGAAGCTCCTGTTATGATTGAAGGGAACCAGATGCCGGGTCGGTTGTATGTCCTGCAGTTGTCAGATTATGATATCATTCTGGGTATGGATTGGCTTGAGATGTATGGAGCAATGTTAGATTGCAGAAAGAAAAGGATCAGATTTTGTCATCCTAATGGTGCAGTGTTTGAATATCAAGGTATGCCTTTTATACCTCCAAATTTCAAATTTCTGCAATTAAGCTAGAAAGTTGATTAATGATGGGTGTGTGGCTTATTTAGCCTCGGTAAGTTTGGTAGAGGCCAGTCAGCCAATAGAAGTAGTTCCCGTGTTAGGGAATTTGCTGATGTTTTTCTGGAAGATTTGCCTAGTTTAGCTCCACACAGAGAGGTGGACTTTTCTATTGAGTTGCTGCCAGGTACCATGCCGATTTCTAAAGCCCCATATCGGATGGCACCAGCAGAACTTAAAGAATTGAAGAAGCAATTAGAAGAGCTGTTGCAGAGGGTTTTATTAGACCGAGACATTCCCCGTGGGGAGCGCCTGTTTTATTTGTGAAAAAGAAAGATGGAAGTTTCGGATGTGCATTGATTATAGAAAATTGAATGATGTGACCATCAAGAATAAGTACCCGTTGCCGAGGATAGATGATTTTTTGATCAGTTGCAATCAGCAAAGGTGTTTACTAAGATTGATTTGAGGTCCGGTTACCATCAGTTGAGGATCACGAGGAGGATATAGATAAGACAGCGTTCAGAACCAGATATGGTCACTATGAGTTTTGTGGTAATGCCTTTTGGGTTGACTAATGCTCCTGCAGGTTTTATGGATCTGATGAATAGACTTTTTTCATCCATATTTAGATCAATTCATTGTGGTCTTTATTGATGATATTCTAATTTATTCAGCATCTGAAGAGGAGCATGCAGCTCATTGAGGTTTACCTTGCAGTTGTTAAGAGATAACCAGTGTTTGCTAAATTTATAAGTGTGAATTCTAGTTAAAGGAAATTCAGTTTTTAGGTCATGTTATCTCAGCTAAGGGAGTAGCAGTGGACCCGAGTAAAGTGGAAGTTGTGTCAAGGTGGGAAGTGCCTAAGACAATAACCGAGATTAGAAGTTTTATGGGATTAGCAGGTTATTATAGCGCTTTATTCAAGATTTTTCTAAGATTGCAGCACCTATGACTAGATTGACCAGAAAGGGTGTGCCTTTTGTGTGGTCCGGTGAATGTTAGAGAAGTTCATGGAATTGAAGAAAAGACTCACATCAGCACCTATATGACATTACCGGCAGGGAGTGGGGTTTTGTATTATATACTGATGCTCGAGGATGGTCTTGGTGCAGTGCTTATGCAGCATGGTAAAGTGATAGTCTATGCTCCAGGCAATTGAAGCCAGCAGAAGAAAATTACCCCACTCATGATTTAGAATTGGCAGCAGTTGTATTTGCTTTAAAATGTGGAGGCATTATCTGTATGGTGAGATTTGAGATTTTTACCGATCATAAAAGCTTGAAGTATATCTTCTCGCAGAAAAATTTGAATCTTCGCCAGCGCAGATGGGTTGAATATTTGAAGGATTATGATTCAGTTTGGCTTACCATCCGGTAAGGCCAATGTTGTAGCAGATGCCTTGAGTAGAAAGGCGTATATGAATTTGGATGATTAAGAATGGAAGTTATATGAGAAAGTAGTCAGAGAATTCCTTGTATGTGCCCAGCAGTCAGCGAAGGGCAATTTTAGCTGCTAGTACTGTAGAGCCCGTCTTTGTATTGGCAGATCATTGAGGCGCAGAGAGCAGATGCAAGTTTACCTGAAATGTGAAAATGGAAGGAGTTTTTATTGAATAATGTGTGGTCAGGCTTCGAGGCAGGTTGTTTATTCCTGCAGAGAGAGAGGTGAAGGCGAGTTCTAGAAGAGGCTCATAAATCTAGTACCTATTCATCCGGTAGTACTAAATGTACCATGATTTAAGAAAGCAATTTGGTGGCCTCATATGAAGAAAGAAATAGCAGAATTCGTGGCAAGATGTACTATCTGTCAGCAGATTAAAGCAGAGCATCAGAAGCCTGGAGATCTATTGCAACCGTTGCCTATTCCACAGTGGAAGTGGGATGATATCGCAATGGACTTTGTGGTAGGTTTACCAAGGTCGAGTTCCGGGCATAATGAATATGGGTGTTTGTGACAGTTGACTATTTGTTATGGGATGCAAGAATTTATGTTGAAAGAATGGGGATCCGAGACTATTGTTGATAGAGATCAACTTACTGGTCTTGTTTTGGAGGTCAGTCTGCAGAGACTATGATTGGTTCTGAGTTGAGATATAGCTCCGCTTATCATCCCCAGACAGATGGTCAGACAGAGAGGACTATTGACAATTGAAGATATGTTACGGCTTGTTGTTTAGTTTGGGGAGGTAGTTGGGTAGCATCATTTGGGAATGGTTGAGTTTGGCTACAATAATAGTTATCATACCAGTCTTGGGATGGCACCGTATGAAGCTTTATATGGAAGGCCATGTAGAACCCATTGAATTGGCATGAAGTGGGAGAAGGCAATAGTGGGTCCGAATTGATTCAGCAAACCACTGAAGTAGTGAAGCTTATTAAAGAAAAATGCAGGCAGCTCAAAGTAGGCAGAAAAGTATGCAGATGTGCGGAGGAGACCACTTCAGTTTGAGGTGGGAGATTTGTGTTTTTTCTGAGAGTTTCCCCGAGTAAAGGTATATGAGATTTGGCAAGTCTGGGAAGTTGAGTCCAAAGTATGTGGACCTTTCCAGGTGATTGAAAGAGTTGGGGAAGCAGCTTATAGGCTGAATTTGCCAGTGATTTTGCGATGTGCATGATATTTTCCATGTCTCCATGTTGAGAAAGTGTATTGAAGATCCAGCTCAAATAATTAGATTCAAGGTGGTGACCTGAGGTCGGACATGACTATGCCAGAGTATCCGGTGCAGATCACAGATCGAAGATGAAGAAGCTGAGAAATAAAGAATTGAGCTAGTTAAAGTGAGATGGGAAAATAGATTAGGTGGGAGGATACCTGGGAGTTGGCCGCAGAACTGGCTAAAGGTATCCCTATCTGTTTGAGTAAGCTTGTTTGTTTTTCTTTTTAGATGATAGTACTTGTAAAAGTGTGTATGTATGAGTTGTTTTAACTTTGAATTGTGTTATGAATTTTGAGGTCAAAATTTTCTTTTTAGATGATAGTAATGTAACATCGCGTGCCTTTTGATCCATGCGGATCGTGTGTATTGTGGTTGTGGCGGCCGTTGTGAGGCCAGTGTGAGTCGGTTGTGTGGAATGCTTGGTGTGGATGTGTGGTTTGAGCAGGTGAAGAGCAGGGTTGGTCCTGAAATGAAACAGGACCTGCTGCTGTTCAGTTGAAGTTGGCGGCCAGGGTGGTCGTTGACTGGTTGGCGTCCATGTTAGTGGACGTTTACTGCATGAACTTGGCGGCAGTAGATGTGGACGTTAAGGGTGGCGGTTCTTATTGGCGGCATAGGGGTTGACGCAAACCTAGAATGGTGCAGGTTATAGGCTCACCCGAGGGCAGCTCTCTCAGCTCACTCTCTTCCCCTCTTGCCCCAACTTCGTGTCCTGGATTTTCTGAAGCTTCTAACAGGTACCGAGGAGTAGTTGGACGATCGTAGAACGCGCGGCATCGCTGAATTACGCAAGGAACGTCGCGGCGTGGTGCAATTCGCATGGGAGCTCGCGGAGGGCTCGGCGTGAACCGGGTGATTGCGGGAGATTCTAACGCGTTCTGAGGTAGGGGACGAACCCGTTAGCTCCGTAGGAACATTAAAACACATCATAACTACTTGAACCAGCATGATAATACATGTTTGGATCATGTTTGCACCATATGGGGATAATGGGTGGTTTGAGTAGTTTAATGCATGAAGCATGTTCCAGTGGGTTATATTGGGGTCCTGCATGTTAAAAGAATAGTTTTATTAATGATTTTTTCTGTAGTTAAATGGCTGGAAAGCCCGCAGAGCCGGATTAGGGTTTCTGCAGGTTTATGGCCGAAGAACTTGGCGTCAAGATCGCTTGTCGCCAAGATCCTCAGCCAGGAGGTTAACGCCAGGACCCTTGCCGTTGACTCCCTGTAGCGGCAGTCGATGTGGCCGCCTACCTCTATATGAGAAGAAATGACTAAGTACAGTATTTATCGTTATTGCATGTGTGTTGAACATGAGGTGCACTAAGTGCACACGGTTCTCGTGTTAGCATACAAAGTATACATTTAGCTATCTACTTTGTGACTGTGTGTTGTTTACGCGAGTCAGTTGGGTTCACGTGGAGTGGACCAGGGTTACTTGTGGTTTACGTGAGGTTTCACGTGATTTTTGTGTGACGTGCACGTGGTTTTGTGTACTTGGCGAGTAGTACGACCCTACCGTGGTTACCTCTCCGTTTGGGTGCCCCAGGTTCTTTGTGAGCCAGGCTGTTAGCTCGGGCTTTGTCCCGGTACTTGTGTTGTACCGTCGAGGTCTGTGTCGTCTGACCTGGACACCCTCACTCTGTGTTAGAGTTGTACGTCCGGCTGAGGAAAGATGACAGTGGGACAGTGACACTTGAGTTTGTTTTTAGTCACTTGTAGCGCGCTCGTAGTTGGGGGTACGGGCATCAGTAGATGTACTGGACCCCAGCTAGTCCTTTCCAGTGCCTCTCTAGAGAGCCCGGGCCAGGGTCTCCTCAGGTGTCAGGCATGGGCCCTGTGACCGTGTGGTCTGCAGGTGGTGGTGTTTAGTTGGTCTCCACAGTTGCTTGACCTTTTTACGTGGAGCGGCAGCTGGACCTTTCGCCCGTGGCTGCGAGACTGAGAGGTAGACCTGTGTTATTGTCCGAGTCAGTTTCTGGTGTCGCGAACCAGTTCACGTGGCTCGTGTTGGCTGTCTCTACTTTAGCTTGTACACCTGTACTGGTTTGCCGTTTAATTATTACTGTTGTTTCTCGTAGTCGGCAGACGGTGAGTACTTTTACAGCTTTACTTACCTGCTTAGCTGTTATAAATTGTTAGTGATGTTTATTATTCGTACTCGTGGTGTTTGTTTTGCTCGTTTTGGGGGAGTTCCCTACTGACCAGTGACTAGAGAGGCTCACCCCTACCCCCCACAGGTGAGAGCGAGGAGGACGTCTCTCGTCTGACGTCCAGTTCCGGGCCGCGTCGTAGCAGTGTAGGGTCAGCACCTCCAGCAGAGTAGCTCCAGCAGTGTAGTTTTGTAGTTGTTTACTTTCTTCAGTTGTACCTCGGGGTATGCCCAGGCTCTTGTACTTCCTTTTTTTTTTGTGGAAATTTGGCTATGTAAACTTGTGGAATATATATGAAATGTGGTGTGTGTCCTTTATGTTTACACGGACTGTGGTTTGGTATCCCTTACGAGGCTTCGGCCCGTTCGCGGGAGTCGGACTCGGATCAAGTACGTTATCGATTTAACGGGCTTGGCCGAGGCGATCCGTCACAACAAGTATCGAGTATAGCACGAATAGCAGGATGGCCATAGCACAACTAGCACAAGTATGGTAATAGCAAGACGAGTATAGCACTTGTTTGTCATTCTAGACATCGAGAGAGTATAGCACGTTTTGTGTTTTGATTGTCATATAGATAGTCGAGATAGATAGCACTGAGTGTAATGCCAAACACTCTGATCATTTAACTCCATGGGCACTAGCACTTTCGGGTGCACATCCCAGAACCAGATCGGGCCCTTTATATATTGCCAGGCATTGGTTATATTGTTTATCTTTAGACAATCAGTCAATGGCCAATATAGAGTACCAAGAAGTAGATGAGAGCACTAGATGAATAGACGAGATAGTAGAGTGAACGTGAATAGACGAGCGAGTAGAGTACAGATGAGAGCTAGTGGACATTGCACGTAATGCGACGAGTAACAGGCGATAGTAACAGTTGCACAACACGCGCACGTCATATTGGCAGTCAGGTGGAATTCACGATCTTCCCGCTGGCCATGTTATGCACAAGTCCAGAGGTTCGACGTGATTCAAGGTAAGAGCGAACTTCTAATAGCCCTTTGGATCATATCGATCCCTAAAGATGTAATGGGTGTTAGGGTACAACCGGCTCGTCGACCATGTGGGAATCCATGATCAGAGGAGACTTACGGAGGCCTTGTGCAAGGGTTCACTAGTCCGGCAAAAGGAATATCCGATGGAGAGTTCACCACAAGCCAAGTAAAGTGTGTATATAAAACAGGTGCTCGACATTCTAGAGGAATTCTAGAACAGTGGAGCGTCGATATCGGTATGTAAACCACGCAAGAAACGAATACAAGTCCTTTAAAATAGAGCCATTAATATACTTTATTGCATTAAATTCCCAGATACAATATGAAATATTTTGTGCCAGATTTCAGCCATATGTGGATGGTTCGTGTGTGTGCATGTGTAAGAGAAATCATAGATAGAAATAAGTCGTGAATATGTATTTTAAATCATTCAATGTAGCTCCATTTTAAAACAGTTTTTACTGGGGTATAACTGTAAAAGGCGTAGAATTATTTAGAAAGCGACAGAAATAATTTTTTTTTAGTTTTCAAAAACCTGTGAAGGCGACATAGGGTTGTAAGGATGGCGACAGGGGTAGGCAGGTAGCGACAGGGCCTGCAAAGGGTCGCGACAGGGCTGTCTGCTCAGGCGGCCAGAACGCGACGGGGTGTCCTGTCGCGTTCAGAACACGACAAGAAAGGCGTCGCGACGGGCTTGAGAAGGCGACATGTCGGGCCGTCGCGTTCTCAGGTTCGTGGCCTGAGTCTGACAGAGCTCTGATCTGTCTTGGATTGCGGTCCAGAACTTGCCTTTTTGACATAGGGTAGTTCAGAAATCATAACTAATTGTATACACTATGAAAAATCATGAAACTAGTTTTAAATTAATCTAGACATGCAAGGGTACTTCCAGTAATTAAGAATTGGAAAGTAATCATGGTATCGACATAGTTCTAACAAGTTGAACAAGAAGCAACCTGATTCCAGGTGCAGCAGAGATGAATGATTTAATTCGAGCAACATGCTTGATAAAATTAGGGCTTTAGGGGCAAAAGATCCCTAACAACAAGTAGTATCTACAATAAAATTTTCGTGGCATGGGAACAAGTGTACATGGAGATCTGATTTAAACATGATGACTCGAGGTTATCATGTATGCAGAACTTCAAAATTCAAGACAAAAGATTGGTTCAATGAAAAATTATGAACAGAGGGCTTTTGTTCCTGGTGATTGGAACTACCTATAGATGGATTTGATTTGTTTTGCTTGTGAGAATGCCTATCTTTGACTCGATTTATCTTCTAGGGCTTAGAACTCCAAGAACGAAGGAAGAAGCTTGATGGATCTTCCTCTCCTCGATTTCTCCTCCTCCTTGGCCTCTTCTCCACGTCCAAGAACCCCTTTGCACGAGCTAGGGTCGGCCATAAGGATTTAAGAGGTGTATTTATATAAACACAAGTTTCTATTCCTACTACTACTCAAATTCCTCTTAATTCCGAGATTTCCGAACTCCACATTTCCTCTCTTGCTTTCCAATCTCTAATTGGGTTAGGATAGTATCTAAATTCATGCTAGACTATATGGCTAGGTTTAGGAATCCAATTCCAACTCTAATTGTCACTTTTATTGCTTTAATAACCCATTTCCAATTATGAGATAATTAAACTCCGAATTTATGGTATTTTCTTATATTCTCCCTTTGTAAAATTCACATTTTGACCCATAAATTCTAGAGGGTCCATTAAGCAAAGCCCATTACTCTTTTTCCATTTAATGGTTTTATTTAATGCTCTTTTCATTTAAATATCCATTTAGCTAGTTTTAATTCTTTATTTAAATTTTTATTTTCTTAAAAATTCAAGTTGCTACAAGTGCGCCATATTGCATCAATGTGAGACTCAGTATTTTGCTATGAGATTGATGCGACACAGATGAAATAAAATATCATTTAAGTTACATCATAAATTTTGTTAGCACCAAATATATGAAGATAATAAAGAGTGGTTCAACAATCTCCCCCTTTTGGTGATGACAAAATTTATGTGAATTTCTGATAAAAATATAAAAGCATAGAGGTTTCAGAAAATTCATACAACTCTCCCCCTTTTTGTCACAAACCAAAAAGGAAGGATCTTACCATGCATTTCTCTCCCCCTTTGAGAGAATTCTTACCATTGAAGGTTCAACAATGATTGACATAAATGAATAACTCCCCCTTAGTGACGACTCCCCCTTAGCATGAGACTCCCCCTTAATGTGAGGCAAGTCAGATCTTGTTGCTCTTGACCTTTAACATGTTGTTTGTCAAGTCTTCAGGATTTTTATCTGCATACATCTTAAAAGAAAACTTGCAAACATTGTTAGTAGCATTGTAGTTTACTGAGTATAACAAATAAAAATGTAAGTTTAAAAACAAAAACTAAAGGATGACTACTTTCTCTCTTCAGATTGGAATGAAAGAGTTGGTAATCACCAATTGAATGTTCTTGAACATCCTCTAACCATACCCATTTGAATGCCTTTTCCTTTTGTTCATCAAGAGTAGATAGGCATTTTTTTCTTTAATGTTGAAGCTACCTGAGGAGTTGTTTACTGAAGGTGTCTCCTGAAGAGTTACTTAGATTTTATGAGCCTTGTCCTCAGCTTTTTCTTCATCAGAAGCTTCTTTAACGCTTATTTCTTCAGAAATATCCTTTTTGAAAAAGATATGAGGCTCCCTCTCAATCTGAGGTTCCCCCTTTACCTCTTCTTCTTCATGTGGAAGGATAACTTCCTGAGGTGCTTCTTGTTGCTCCCCTTGAATGGTGACAGTTGGAGAAGATGAAGTTATAGTTTCCTGTCTTGTTTCTTTAAACACTTGAGCATCAGTAGGTATTTCATCCGTAGTGGGTATTTCTTCATATGTGCTTCATTTGTCCCACATATCTTTAGCAGATATACATGCGGATACTTTACTGAATTCTATTTTAGATAAAGCACAACTTAAATAATTCTTTGCTTTAAAATTCAATGATAATTTACTTTTATCTGTAGCCTTCAACAGGAATAATAACAAAATCATCTACCTCATTACCTGCCACAGATCAAAGTCTGTGCCTCGAATGAAGCATTCCATTCTCATTTTCCAGTATTGGTAATCTTCTCCGTTGAAGAATGGAGGTCTGGTGACTGATTGACCTTCAGCATATCCTTGAGCTGTCATGGATATTCTCTAAGATCGTTAGATCTTCTTGATTAATCAGAGAACCGCTCTGATACCACTTGTTGGCCCTTTTGGTATGGCAGCAAGTTCATCTAGAGGGGGGGTGAATAGATTTTTCTGGTTTCTGCAAATAGATTTTAAACACAGAAAAATAACCACTTGAAACTTTGGTTAGTTAGTGTGATAAAGAGTAGTAGTGCGGAAGCAAATAAACAATCACACAAAGGACACAAGAGATTTATCCTGGTTCGGCCCTTCCCACATGGAAGTCCTACGTCCAGTCCCCAAGCAACCTCTTGGGATTTCACTAACCAAGGGTACAGTACCTCTCAAGGACACTACAACACCCAGCACCCCAGCTGGTCTTCTTCTCTTTTCCG
Source organism: Colocasia esculenta (assembly GCA_014218235.1). Lineage (NCBI taxonomy): Eukaryota > Viridiplantae > Streptophyta > Magnoliopsida > Alismatales > Araceae > Colocasia > Colocasia esculenta. The sequence goes on along the minus strand of CM024763.1, from coordinate 48,562,234 downwards.
GGCAAGAAGGCAGCCCACTTCTTTTCTAGGCTTAGAAGCAAACCTACTGGTACAAACCCCAGTGCGGTTCTGCTAGACACAAACCCCTAGCTGGGTTACACACTGTATACAGTCCTACAGCTGGACAGAAATCTTTCTTAGAAAAGAAAGATCAGACTGAGAGCTATTACAAGATGAACACTCAGGACTTAGCTCACAGTCACAAACTCTCCCCCAAGGTTACAAAGAGCACAGGGAGAAAATGAAGAGAGAAGAAAGGAAGCTTGAATGCTTCAAATGCTTGAACACTTCTTCTTGGGCTCAGGCCCTTTCTCTCTTTTCCTTTGAGTGTATTTGGAGTTCAGGTTCCTCACTGGTTGTACACTCCTTCAAAGATATTCAAAAAGCTCTGCTTTTCTTCTTCAGCCTGCTTCATCTTTTATATGAGAGGCTTTAAATAGATCCGTTGAAGAGATCCGTTGGAGCTCTTCTAGTCATTGTTGATCTTCTCTTTATTTGTCTTAATCACCTCTGGTGGTCTTCGAGGTCTGTAAGCATAGAAGAGAGTGTTAGCATAAAAGAGTGTTTACAAGATAACAGTGCATGCTGCTGTGCTTCTGCTAACATGATAAAATAGCAGTTCATATCTTTTCTGACAAGACTCTGAAATTGCATGCAGCCTTTTTATCAGAAGATATTTGACTTTTCATTTAGCGCCAAAAACACTTGAACATACAAGAGAAATCGATGTGAATATGACTTATAAATTGTTGTTCATTTATAAGAAATCGTTGCAAGATTATGAACAAATCGATGTGATCACTTATGAATCGTTATGCAAGCAAATCGTTGTGATCACCTGAAGAAATCGATGTGATCACTTATGAAATCGTTACGAGACCCAAATCGATGTGAAACTATCAAATCGTTATGAGAACGAAATCGATATGAGGGCAAATCGTTGTGGCTATAAAAGGAATCGTTCTGAGATCAATTTCTTAACAAATCGTTATGGCCACTTAGCGAATCGTTCTGAGATCGATTTCTTAACAAATCGTTATGGCCACTTAGCGAATCGTTCTGAGATCGATTTCTTAAAAAATCGTTATGGCCATTTAGCGAAGTTGTTGTAGCACTTTAATTTTGGCACTTGAACTGAAATCGATGTATATTGATTAAACATCGATTTTATCATTTTAGTGCGTCATATTGCATCAATGTGAGACTCAGCATTTTGCTATGAGATTGATGCGACACAGATGAAATAAAATATTCAATTTAAGTTACATCATAAATTTTGTTAGCACCAAAATATGAAGATAATAAAGAGTGGTTCAACAATTCCCCCATTTCATGGGTTCTTAAGTTCGAATGTGGCTTACTGAATCACCGCAATTCCAATTCTATGCACAAAAGGGTTGGATAATGTGATATCCATGCCCTGCTAAGGACTTGAAGGGGATGTAATCCATCCCAACATTACGTCCATACCGCGTTTCTCCAGTTTCCCCGGACAGAAACCATGTAAACAACCCCTTCTTTGTTGAAGGTTTGATGCCGACTCACCTGGGTAGTGAGCTTTGGACGCTTTAAGATGGGTTGGCATAGTGTTCCGGCCCATATAAGAGTTTGAAACCGACCGGGATATGCCTCAGTCCCTCCTATAAAATTTTCACATCGTTTCGCCGTGAGTTGAGTGCCATCCCTTTGCAAATGGGTGTTGCCGACTCACGCAGGCAGAACTGCTTGCTGCTGACTCACCTGGGCAGTGAGTTTTGGACGTTTTATGATGAGTTGGCATGGTGTTCCAGTCCATATAAGAGTTTGAAACCGACCGGGACATACCTCAGTCCCTCCCATAAATTTTTCACGCCGTTCCGCCGTGAGTTGAGTGCCATTCCTTTGCAAATGGGTGCTGCCAACTCACGCAGGCAGAACTGCTTGCTGCCGACTAGGGCTATTCATAATATGGTCCAACCCGAAAAACTGAACCGAACCGGCCAGTTCGGTTCGGTTCGGGTTGAGAAGTCACATGGTTCAGTTCAGTTTTGCACAGGAAAACCGAATGAACCGAAATATATGTTAATATATTTAAATAATAAATAATAACAAGAAAGAGCACCTAGCCCACTGGGCTAGCGCGTCTCTTCCTGCTGGGCGGTCCTAGGTTCGAAACCCAGAGCCGCCCAGCGGCCTTTATTCTGCATTTTTTTTGTTCGGTTCAAACAGAACCGAACCGGTTCGGTTCGGTTCGGTTTGAATATAATTTCGGTTCAGTTCGGTTTCCTCAAAAAAGAGGTCCAAACCGGACCGAACCGAACCGTGAACAGCCCTACTGTCGACTCACGCATGCAGAGCAGTTTCCTACCGACTCACATAGAAATGAGACTCTATGAGACCTCGAGTTAGATAATATGATATCTATGCCCGGGTTCCTAGATTCAAACATTGTTTGATTGTCCACCGGACTATTTTTGGTCCTCATCGGTTCCCTCATAGCCACGTCTCGGGAATCGGTACCGTGTGCCATTTGGGTAGCGTCGTATACGGCTAACACCGCGTTTTGGTGCCATCTCCTTTATGGTGGATGGATACCGCGAACTCCCCCACATCCCATGAGCCCAGGGGAGATGCTGACGAATTTTTCCTGTGAGATTTAAACTGTTAAGTGTTTCTGACTAGTGAGTCAGCAAAGATTCAGCAGGCTGCCGACTCACTGAACCAGTGAAGAGACTTGAACCAGTGAGTCGATAGGCCTCATATATGATGAGTCGAAAAGCCTTGGTTATGAGAATACTTATTTTCGGTCCCGGTATTCATCCGTTCCCTCGTAGGTAAGCCTCGGGAATTGGTACCGTATGCCGTTTGGGTGATGCCGTACGCGGCTAACACCGCATTTTGGTGCCCTCTCCATCATGGTGGACCAGTACCGTGACCTTCCCTTCTTGCTATGAGTAAGGGGAGATGCTGACGATTTTCTTGCACATTTTTTATAGATTAAAGGACGTTATATGATTAAAAGACCTTAAAACCGTGCTGGCTAGGTGATTCGGCAGCACTGTAGCAGGCTGCCGACTCACTGATTCAGCAGGATCTTGCCGACTTAAGAGTCTGCTAACTCATAGATGCAGTGGGGTTCTGCCGACTCAGCCATGTCCCGACTCAGCAATCTGCCGACTGATGGTTGCAGCAAGGTTCTGCCAACTCTCTTGACTCAGTAGTCTGCCGACTCAGCTAAGCTCTGCCGACTCAGCAATCTATTGACTCAGATTAGCTCCGCCAACTCAGCAGTCTACCGACTCACCAGCATAACCACAACTATCTTGTTTTAAATGAAACCAAGAGGAACACAACTGGCATTAATTGACAAACATCAAATGAATAAATGAATAAAAGACTCCACAATTGTATGTGAAGATGATAATGATCACAATGAGACAAATGCTTTCTAATAAACATATTTCTTGTTGTCATTTTTGGCTTCACTTCAGCACGCACTTCACACCTTTATCGGATGTTTTCGTCTTAGGCCATGAGACTTTCTAACCTGGCGATTAATCAAGGGTTTTCTCTCTCAGAGAGATGTAATTAACATCGTTGCGCTTAGGCAACGGCGGGATCTTGGTCCCGACCCGATCTCCACTTTCGTTTGACGATGTCAAGCAGTGTGCAAATAGACCTAAAGTCCTTCGACTCCCGGAGGCAGAACATTTATTATCATTTCAGTGACTGGCACGTCTGCGCTATGCGATTGCCGATTTATCTCTCGTCACCATTGCTTGAGTAGCACTCGACGGGACTTGAATTTGCAATATGCATACATGAGAACATGATAAATAGAAAATTTTAAAATAATTAAAAAATCTATTTCCACATACACTCGCTTGATGATCATAGCCCACGGCTATGCTTGGAATCGCGTCAGGTAGGGCCATCGCGACTTGAAACACGACGGCCTGGGCGGACGCGATTCCAATTGGTCAATAATTCGAGGCATGGGGCTCATAAATGCACCGGCCCTAGCTGTAGACTTTAGGGTTTGACTTTTAAATCGCGGCGATCTTTGTGGACGCGACTCTAATTAGGGCATGTGATGGAAAAGGTGACTAAACGCGTCGGCTTTACCCGCCGCGTTAAGGACATAGTCGCGTCCAGCATACCCGACACGTTTGAAAAGAATCGATGTAGACCCAGGAATCGATATATAGTCGCGTCCACCATGTCAGACGTGTTTCAGTTACCTTCATAAACGTGTCCGCCAGGCCAAACGCGACTTGAAAATGATGCCCACATTGTCCGGCGAGCCTTGGAAATGAAGGGGAAGCACCGGGGAAGAACTGGGTGATCCAAGAATGATGGAAAAACTACTCTCGCAAGGCACAAAGAGGGTCATTTGTGGCATTATGGCGCAATATGAAATTTGCCCGCGGTGGAGTCGAATTTGCGTGTCTACATCTGGTAGATCTTAGTGGTTGCATAGAGGTGGTTGATCCAAGAGAAGCATCACCGACAATATTTATAAACTATTGTCCAGGGGCAAATCAAGGTGACCAACAAAGGACATGTGAAGAAATCAGAACAGAGAAACCACTATCCAACCATGTGGGCCAACCTCGATACCCTGCCAGTATGATTGGGGGATTGATCCCAACCCTCCTTAGTCGTTCAAGTGTCAGGAGAGACTCTACATTTCGCATGCTATAAAAATCGACAGGCACCAGTGCACCCCCCCTCCCCCTCTCCCTCCGCCGCAATTCTTGATCTTGGAGTAGTGGGGGAAGGACGTCAGGAAGCTCTTCGTTAGGCGAGCCTTGAAGTAGTAGTAGGCCAACCTGGGCGATGGAGATTAGAGGAACCCACCAACCAAAGCACTATGGGCCAACCTTGACACCTACCGGTATGATTTGAGGACTAATCCCAACCCTTCTCAGCCACTCAGGCACAAGTAGAGACTCCGCATTTCGCATTGGACACCGTAAGAGTCGGTAGACAATGCACTTACCCATGTGGTTTATGTGGGGAGACGGGTCCCTGTAGAAGTTGTACCCAAGAAAAATGATGGGAAAATGCCACTTTCCACCCTCCTCTGCATGGACAATGATCACAACCATCTCCCCTTCAATCCTCGATCTTGGAGTTGGAGGGAGGGGGGAGGGGAGGTCAGAAAGCTCTTCATTGGACAAGCCTTGAAGTAGTAGTTGGCCAACCCAATGAATTCGATGGTGAAGAGTTGCCTAAAGATGTCTACATCTGGCATAATCCAAAACTCTTCACATTGAATTAAAAAATAGTGCCACAATTGCCAACAATTTAGCGAGTGCTATGTTAGAATGACTTGGTAATAGCAGAGGAGTCTCACGATGACATCTGGCACTGGAAGACAAAATCCAGCTACAACGTGCTCCAAGGGGAGGTCCTCGATTCATCAATTCATTGTAAATGTGGCAATCTGTGTACAACCACTGCCTTCACCCTAGGTCAATAGTTACATGTCGTTCAACCTCTCATAATGGCTATCTGTGCGGAGGAAGCCAAGGAATGTAATAGTGGCTCCAAACTATCGATCGGTCATCATGCATAGTAATAGATAAAGTTATTGCTACTTGATGACTTGGTATCTTTTTCTCCTCCCGGGCTTTAGCTTCGAGACTTTGAGAAGGGGGGAAGTGAGGAGGGGAAAGTTGGGTTGGCTAGTTGAGGCCCAACTGATAGGCCCACTAGCCTATGGGGGCCTAAGATGGCCTGCACTCGACTTATCACAATTGTCACAGCCTACACATGGTGAAGCGGAATTGAGCCCAAGAGCCTAAAATCGCCCCAATTCCTCGCACCCACTCAGCTCCGAGTCATCGATCCTTTAGAATCACGATGTGGCCTCCTTCTTCATGGCACGTGGCGCCCCATTCGTATTGCTCATTATGTCCCTATCACACCACATCATGGCCCGATGACCACACTACATGCACCCGAGGTAGATGGCTGAGGTCCCCCTCTCATCTATGGTCCATGTCGTATGAAGCTGACATTAGAGCTCCTCAGATTGCCTCAGATGGGGGGGGGGGGGGGAGGGGGAGGGGGGGATGTTACAAGCCCTCTCCACGAGCGTAAATCCACTAAGACAGCGAGCACCCTGACCTGATGAAGGCTCTCCCACTCCCCTACGGATTGTCAACATGACTAGGGAATGGGGACATGCCTAATAACCCCAGAACGGTGCCAACCTCCCCTACTCCCAAATAGTTCGACCACATAGTTGAGAAATAGGGGCTATGCACCTTGGAATCGTTTGATGAACACTTAAGAGGGACCACCAATGATGAAGGTGGGGTTTTTGTGCAATCACATGTCATGAATTATTTTTCTTCACCTTCCTTGTCTCCCATATTCTAGTAAGTTTCTTGACTTGAGCATCAGAAGATTTTCCCTCAGGACTGCTCTCGGGTCTCTTGATCGCTCCTCTTGTCTTGCAGGTGCCAATCAACATTCTCTCTCAAACAAACAAGTTTAAGAGCTCGTGAGAGCTAGAAGTTGGAAGATTCGTCGATCGTTTTCCGACCGCCACAACTTGCATCCACTTAAAATGCCAACTATGAGTTTTGGATTTAGATAAAATTCAAATTGTTAGTCTTTCTATAGTAAGCCAATCATGGCCATGTAAAAGGAGAAAACTACTTATTATTCAAAGGCTGTTTAGTAAGAAGATCAGTGTAGAACTATCATATATAGTATAGCTACCATTGCATATGACAACTAAGGGATAAATAAATTGGATTAGTCTCATATCACAATGTTGGGTATTTGTTTTGACTCGGGAGTCAATCAAAATACCAAACATAGTTCAAGAGAATAATAACAATTATATGTGGAGTTACAACTCATAAATATTTTTGAGACGTCTTCACCGACAAAATTGTACAGATTTCACCCAAAGAGTGTTTTACTTCACAACAGTTTGATAGAGTTTAGACACCTTTGGCATTCATACAATGGTTAATAAATATTCTTTATTAACAATTCTCAAAGCCAATTACTTGTCCAAGACATGAGTCATTCACCATGCCATGCTTCCATCATTCGAATAAAGAAACAAATTGGATAACAGCCCCTTGTTTCCTTTGACGGTTATTTAGCACTTCACCACTCACATGCTAGCCAGTTCAAGCTAGCTCTCTAAATTTGGAGGTGCCACAGTTCTAAAATCGACAGGCTTGTTCTTTACACGTTCAAAGTCCAACATTTGAGTTCAGGCATCTTTTTCAGAGTTATAGATTCCCAGTGAATTCCTCCAAGCTAGTCCAAAGATGTGCGCAGCATGAAGATCTGAAGTCAACAATTGATGGTAAAAAAATAAAACAGGGAACATCGTTTAAACTAGCCCGTAAAAGGGTCGACTCTTGTCTGAGATGGGTCTGCGTCTGATCTGAAAAGAGCCATATGGCATCTGCGCATCTCTGTGGTATGACATTGACCCACCTGGGTTCTCATCAATCACATCGGATCAGTCAATGATGCCTTAGTTTTGCCGTTGTACATCCCAAGTCTTTGATGTTTCATGTTTTTAACTTTTTCAACTCTTCGTAGGTACGGTAGCGTTTGGCTAATATATGTCAGTCAGAAAGTCGAAATCTCTAAAAATCGATTCCCCCCCCCCCCAAGTTATTAGTAACGGCGGAATTTTGCACAGTTTCGGAGAAAGAAAAGACGGCCTCCGTCTCAAAATCTGTACAGGTAGAGAGAGAACCCGCTTCTCGACATAACGGAGAGAGAAAATAACTTCTCTCTATAAAGAGATGAAATCGATCGGTCACTCACGTAAATCAAACCCACCAAATGGCTTTTAAAAACACTGATAATTTTGTCGGATATTTTTGCTCCCAAAATATCGAGAAACTTATTTCCAAACGATGACAAAGTGGACTGCCGTCATGGCTCCATCAGAAAATGCTGCACATCGGACGCCCGGATATTAAAAGTATTTTCTTAAGGGGTGGTTTGGGAGCACTTTTTCAAAAAAACTATTTCTATCTAAAAGATTATGTTAGATTCGTTTTTTTTAAATTTAAAATTATAACAACGTGGTGTCCTCCGTTTGGTAAAAATATCTAAACTTTTAAAATTATGTTGATATGTGGGACGGGGCGTGGGGTGGGGGGGGGGGGGGGGTGGGGGCGCCAGGGCGGGTCGGGAGGGGGGGTGGGGGCGCCGGCGCGGGGCTGGGGGGTCGGGGCTGGGGAGGGAGCAGGGCCGGGGGGGGCGCCGGGGGGGGGGGTCGGGGCCGGGAGGGGGGGGTGCGCCAGGGCCGAGGTCGGGGCTGGGAGGGGGGGGGTGCGCCGGGGCCGGGGCCGGGAGGGGGGGAGGGCACCGGGGGTGGGGGGGTGGGGCCGGGAGGGGGGGGGTGCGCCGGGGCTGGGGGGTCGGGGCGGGAGGGGGGGTGCGCCGGGGCTGGGAGGGGGTGTGCGCTTGGGGCCGGGGTCGGGGCCGGGAGGGGGGGGTGCACCGGGGCTGGGGGGTCGGGGCTGGGGCTGGGGAGGGGGAGCAGGGCGGGGGAGGGGGGGTGCGCTGGGGGGGAGGGGGGGTCGGGGCGGGGGAGGGGGAGGGGGAGCAGGTCCGGGCCGGGCCGGGACTAGGGAGGGGGAGCAGGGCCGGGGGAGGGGGAGCAAGGCCGGGGCTGGGGGGGCCGGGAGGGGGGGGTGGGGAGCCGGCGCGGGGCTGGGGCTGGGGGGTCGGGGGGGGTGGGGGGCTGGCCCGGGGGAGGGGTGCGCCGGGGGGGGGGGGGGCCGTGGCCAGGGGCTGGGGGAGCAGGGCCGGGGGGGGGGGGGGTGAGGGGGGGGGGGGGGGCGGGGGGGGGGGGGGGGGGGGGGGGGGGGGGGGGGGGGGGGGGGGGGGGGGGGGGGGGGGGGGGGGGGGGGGGGGGGGGAGGCTAGGGCGTGTGTAATTTAAAAAAAAAAAGGTCATCACTTGTTTTTAATTTGAGAGAGATTACATAGGATAAAATTTTCACTTTTAAAAAAAAAATTGGCAACCAAACAGGTTAAGATGTCTCACCTCTTTCATTTTTAAATTTAAGAGAAAAAATTATTAAAAAAATGTATCCAAACACCCTCCATGGTTTTCTCACGTACGGCAAACTACACTCTCAGTACACAATAAGAATTCCATCAAACCAATGACAACCTTTTTGCCTTGCACTGTGATGACATCCCCCCAGAACACATATCAAATGTTCTCTTCCAATCAGGAGAGAGTACCGGGAACAACATTGACCAAGTTTAGAAGATTATATATTAAACCCAGACCAAACGCGCTACATCTCTCCAATCCACATTACCTTCTCCTACTTGGGAGTTCAATTCTGAAAATTTTCCATATTTTTTTCCCTGCAAATGGTCTCCATCTTGAGAGAAAAGTTTCAAGTAGGAAAGGAATCATGGAAGCTCCAATCCATCTCTCATGGGCAAACAACCACCGGCACCCTTTTCCTATGATATAACAAAGGAGTAATGTTATGCTCCGGCATTGCCGGGAGCATAGCACAGCTAGAGGAGCGCGCGCCCTTCTGCGCGCGCCACGTGGAGGTCGCGGGTCCCTCCAACATTTAATGCTCTTTTTTTTTTTTACAATTTGTACACACAAATGATGTATTTGTGTGCACATCATTTATGTGCACAAATAATACATAAAAATTAAAAAAAAAAGACATTTAATACTGGAGGGACTCGCGCCCTCCACGCGGCGCGCGCAGGAGGGCACGCGGCTCCTCCAACTGTGCTATGCTCCAGTGCCGAAAATATAGCATTACTCTAAACAAAGTGACGACAAAGGGACGCCGGAAGCGAACACCTTAACCTCCAAAAGACGGAACAGCGCCAGCACTAAAATACTCCAAATCGCCGTCCATCCCAGCTCGTTTCCTTCGTCCCATCTGTTCCCACTTCCTTCCTAGTATAAACTTCTCATCTGACGCAGATGCATAGAGATGGAGATCAACAAAGCCGTCCGCCCCCGCTTGAGCCTGCAAACACACCCCACCATCCTCCTCCACTCCACCCGAAGTCTGCTGCACAACCCCATGATGGCTATTGAAGAAGAACCAGGCACAGAGCTCCTAGGCCACCACCATCTCCTCGACTGGCTGGAAGACTCCATCTCCTTCCTGCCGTCCTTCCTCAACGAGCCCTACTGCGCACCTGACGCCACCGATAGGTGGTACTGGGATCACGGGCAGACCCAGGATCACCAAGCTCGCCCCTTTGACGCAGCAGCTACCACCACGCCCACCGGCACCGTGTCCTCCACCGCCTCCGTGAGCGTCCCGTCGGTGGCGGAGCCAGAAGCCCCCAAGAAGCGCAAGCAGCCCGGCGGCAGCCCGGCAGTTGACAAGGCAAGCCAGAGCCTGCGGAGGAAGACTAGCCCGGGTTGCGGCGACGAAGGCGACGGGGAAAATGAGGAAGACGCAGAGGTGCGGCGGAATCATCCAGCTGCCGCCGTGGCGGGCAGAGGAAAGAGCTCGAAGAAGTCCCAGTGTAGATCCGGCGGGGGCAATCAAGGGAACGCGGGCAGCAAGGATGTGAGGTGGGCCGAGCAACTGCTCAATCCCTGCGCCACGGCTATCCAGTCTAGGAATCCCACCCGCGTGCAGCACCTTGCGTGCGTGCTCCGCGAGCTGGCGTCCCCGTCCGGCGACGCCAACCACCGCCTGGCAGCTCACGGCCTGCGAGCCCTCACCCAGCACCTCTCCGCGTGGGGCATGGATGAAATCCCTCGTGGATTCGGGACGAGCATCTCCGCCATGAACAACAGGTGGGGAGCTCCCTGCACGTTCGTGATGACGGAGCCGAGGCTCTTCCGGTCGGCCCTGATCAGATTCCAGGAGGTCAGCCCGTGGTTCGCCTTCCCCAATTCCCTCGCCAACGCCTCCATCGCCCAGGTGGCGTCCGTGGACCTTCCTGTCTCATCCGGCCGGCAGCCAAAGAAGCTCCACATCGTCGACATCGGCGTCTCCCACGGGATCCAGTGGCCGACGCTGCTCGAGGCCTTGACCCGGCGGCCGGGCAGGACCCCTCCACTCGTCCGCATCACCACCGTCGCCCCTGGAGACGATGGCCCTCCCGCCCCCTTCGCCGCGGCGCCATCGGGCTACGACTACTCCTCCCATCTTCTCCGCTACGCCAAATCCATTAATCTCAACCTCGAGATCCGCCACGTTCAGTCTCTGGACGCCGGCAGTCTGGCGACCACCCGCGCAGATGACAGGGACGAGACTCTAGTCGTCTGTGCCCAATTCCGGCTCCACCAGCTGCGGCACGACGGAGCAGAGGACGAGCTGGCGACCTCTCTCGCAGCCATCAGGGGCATGGCGCCGGACCTGGTCGTACTAACCGAGGTGGAGGGCGACTGCTGCTGCGCTCTGTGCTGCGCGGCCGGCGGGGGATTCGCGGCGGGGTTCGGGAAGCGGGTGGAATTCCTGTGGTGGTTCCTGGACTCGACGAGCGCGGCGTTCAAGGGGAGGGACTGTGGGGAGAGACGGGTGGTGGAGGGGGAGGCGGCGCGGGCGCTGGTGGAGGCGGCGGGGACGGCCGTGGCGGCGGGGGGCAGGGAGCGCTGGCGGGACCGGATGGTGGGGATGGGATTCCGCGGGGAGCGCTTGTGCGAGGACGCTCTCGACGGCGGGAGGGCGCTGCTGAGGAAGTACGACAGCAACTGGGAGATGCGGGTGGTGGGGGAGAATCCCGAGCACCCGGCCACCGCGGCGGCCGGGGCCGCCACCACCGTGTGCCTGTGCTGGAAAGGGAAGCCCGTTTCCTTCTGCTCCCTCTGGAAGGTGTAGGCTGTAGCTGCATGCCTTGCTCCGGCATTTCCAAGCGCTGCGGAACTCACAAGTGGATGTGAAAACGCACGCAGTCGATTGATGTGTCATGCAGAATTTTGGCTCCATTAAAATGAAAACTTTTGCATTGCTTGCAGCAAAATTGGAGATCCTGTTTAGGTGGAACCTTCCAAATTTTCTTCATTCCGATGGTCAAAGCTAGATATTTTTGTAAAAATACTTCCATCCATGGCACAGGTCAACCACGCTCTATAGTTCCTTCTCTCCTCACACGCAACTCGTCATGTCCGCCTTCGTAGAACCCTAGTTGGGTTGTTGCACACAATTTTGGCAGAGCGGAGTGTATTCTCCAATAGCTCCTTGCAGATGAGACGACATGAACACAACCCCGGCCCATAGTGTCTTCGCTTCCCCCCCATGTGTTATTGACGAGTTGCTCCCTAGCGCATGTGTTCTTCCCCCTTTTTAAAGCGGACCTGGCACAAATGGCTCTCTTTCTACAGGATCGGAGATTCCGTGTGGTGGCTCTCCACCCAGATCGCCGTCTTCTTCCTCCTCGAATTGGCTCGACGACGATTGGTATGTCTGTCCTCTTCTTTTTATACTTTAGTTCTGCAGGCATAGGGAAGTTGTCTATGGTTTCACTGTCTAGGGTTTACTAGTTTGCGGAGACAGAATAAACACAGCGAAAGAGAGAGGTATGTGACCTCTTCTGACCAAAAAGAAAGGGTCATTGCCGAAAGAATTGTAACTTTCATAGGTACAACAGCAACTGAAGAGGAGGAGATTGAACAACATGGTCAGAGAATACATGTAATGTTGTGATTTCTTGAGAGAGAGAGAGAGGGGGCAAAACGATGTTGTAATTTCCTGTGTTGTGATTTCACTGTGCTTCTTCTCATTCATAATGTGATGAGAGATTGTATGATTATGTGAAGTCTGTTATGATTGTGATTAATTGTGTATGACTGTGTGGAACTTGTTGTAATACCAGATAAAATTTGCATTCTTTTTCTAATGTGATGGGTGGAAAATACTAGGTTGTAATGAATATGGGGTATTTACTCGAATTGGATGCTTTTAGGTCAGAACATGGACATGAAAGTAAAGAGGAAGATAACTTGAAAAATCTTCAATAAAATGCAAACGATGGATGTACATACATAAAGTAGAAAGTTGGATTCATTTGAGTGGTCAATGTCCGTGAAAAGAGAATCAAGAGTAATTTCTTGATGTAATCCTCCCACATTTTCAGTGAGCAGAAGAGTTTGTTGTGAGCATATTTCCTGGCTAACATCAGAAGTTTCTACAGTGACCACTTTGAATGCCAAGAAAATATTCGAGAAGTATATAACAATAGTAAACAGATTTAATCTGATCAATAAAACTAAAACAGATGGTAGAGAGTAAGATCGAATGTATACAAATTTGAGGGCCGAAGTGTGATGTCACTTTTTTTGAAGTTATTTCGTCCCTATCATGGTGCAATAAGATGATAGCTAACTCTTTTGAAGATACGATGATCCAACACCACTACTGTGCGAAAGTGCACTCCAAATCGCGTCGACGGACGAACACTTCAGTCACTAGCTCTAAATCACCACTACAAAAAAGTCAGGGGAAGAACACTGTCGTAAGAGAGAAAAACGTAGAAGCTAGAGGGAGAGAGACTCATTCTCTCCATTCTATATCCATTGCGATAACACCCTCGTTAAGGGTGGGCGATCGTTCGGGTTCTAAAACGGGCAAGGAATCTGATAAGAAGTCAAACAATCGATCAACAATTAAAAAAATAAAAATAAAAAAACTATATAAGCGACCAACTAGATCTCCACATGTGCGCCATGCCACGGCTAAGCCAAGGCAAGGTAATTTGAGTGTGTGTGAAATAAGGCCCAAAGCACACAAGTCTAAATGAGCCCTCCTCCATAACTCTCCCTAGAGATCAAATCTCTAAAGAAAAGAAGCAATCATATAAAAGAAATGAATTTTTTCTCAACTTCCAATATGAGATAAACCTCATATTGGACAGTCAAGAACTCTTCATAGAATTCACCAAAATCAAAAGTGAACTTTTAATTTAACAATAAAAATTCTAACAGATTAATTTGTTCTTAAATGCTGCAGTATGTCTTTGACATAGTTTACATGTAGCATTGGGGGAATAATATGTTCTCATTGTATCTATAAATGATGCACCGGACGTGAACCTAGGCAGTGTTAGTCATAGCGTTAGGGGAATCTTATTCCCATCGTATATAAATAATTAGGTAACGTCGGTGTTCATATTGAATTGAAGTTTTCTCTTATTAGTATTCAACACTTTAAAAGGGATATTTTTGTCATTCAACTTTTGTATTGATTTTCATGGAGGATTGCAAATTTACCATACTTGATAAGATATTATCACCAGATATTAGTACAGAGAAACAAAAATTTCTCTCTCTAATATACACAGTCGTTCTTAAGGCGCCGCTTTGACATGGCACATTAAAAATGCACTGCTCACACTAGGTGCGTTAAGGAACGTAGGTACCACATGTCCCATGAGCATGCCATGTGTTCAAACATTTGTCAAACCAACTCCCACATATCTTGACACGTGATTAAAATAGCAAAATTTAAATACGCTGCTTGTGGGATGCACAGCCGTGAATGCACCATATGTAATGGGTGCGACTATGAAATTTAAAAGCATCACTAGAGAGAGGTGTGTTCTCAACGCGCTGCTTTGGTTAGGCGCGCACGTTCTATAGTGACCACTGCAAGACAAGATGAGGTCAACTCAAAAGTTAGTTCGGGCTTGTTGGAAAGTCACCCAACTACTAGAAGAAGCCTTAAGAACGACCAAAAAGATTAGAAAAGCCACCAGAAAGAATGGGAAGAGAAGACACAATCATGGCAAGGAGGCAAACCCACAAAAGGAATGTAGCGAGAAGTTTTACAAGATCATCTGCCTTCATTGTAGTAAGTCGGGTCATGTGGCTAAGGAATGTTGGCGAAGAGTGGGTGCATATCTACGTTGTGGCGATTTGGAGCACCAAATGCGAGACTGTCCTCTCCTAAAGAAACCTCCCACTAACACAAAGGATCTCAATTCTATGACAAAAGAAAACCAGCCAAATGATGATAAGAGAAAAATAAAGAAGAATAAGAAGAACGACATACAATTAGCCCTTATTCGCAGAGGGCGATGCAAGCGCTGCAATAGGAGGGGCCACACGTCGAAGGATTACTGGTGGAAACAAAGAAAATATTTGCGATGTGGCAGCCCATACCAAAAGAAAAGAGACTGCCCACAATTCAAGGACCAACGTAATGAGGAATCAAAACAACAAGTTACACCGGAAGTACCGGCACAACGCTCTCCAAATCAAGAAGTGGGAACCGTGGAAGGTAGCTCTAAACTTACAATGATTAATGCATTTTAAGCCTGAAATGATGATTCATATGTAACCGAAGAAGTCGTGGAATTTGGGGACTAAATTTTTTTAAGTGGGGGAGGATGTAATACCCTAGAAAATTCATAAATTAGAAAATATAGATAAATTAAAATTTTATCAATTAATAAATCAAACTAGTTAAAAAGGTATGAATAATTATAGCATGCATAAAAACTCATATAAATTTTTTTTGTAAAAATATAGTTTTACTTTAAATAATATTCTTTAATGACCCATCAAAAATTTGGGCATAGAAAAATCATTTGGACCAAGTTTAAGAATGTATGTGACTTACTATCGTAATTAAGGAATAAGTCGGAGAATCTATTATCACAAAGTAGATTATAAATCAAAATAAACATATAGGTAGACTTTAAACAATAGGGGTTGATACCCCATTATGAGAATTGGACCAATGGACAATTTTGGCCCATGAATAAATTCTCTAATAAAAGGATAATTAAAACTCATTAAGTAAACTTAGTATATGGGTTGTGCAATTGACCCATACATGTTTATTAGCCCAAAAGCAATAATCCAAATGATGGATGAGAGATAAATATGATAAATAAATTTAAATAGAATAAAAGGAGAATAATTGGAATAAATAGAATTAAACTCAAACCCATTAAGCCAAATTAGTGAATGGGTTAAACAAATGGTTCACACATGAGGTAATGGGCCAAAAAGCAAAGAGCCCATCTTTGGATGAGAGATCTTTTAGCCTAATTTTGGAGTTATAATTAATAAATTAATTAAGGGTAAGATAAAGGCTAATGTGTTGTAATTATCCTAAAAAGGAGTCCTCATCCCATCCTAACCCATTACCCATAAAATTGGACCTCTCATCTATCCTATTAGGTGGGTGTTGAACCCAAAAATTGTTCATCATAAATTACCCAGTGAAAATGCTTGTTTTGATTTTTAAAGAACAAGTATGTAAGGGGAAAAATGTTTATTCGGGTTCCTGGATACGAATAACTCCTCGAATCCTCTAATCTGAATTTTTGAGACAAATAAATGAAGAAGAAAGTATTTGTTTTGATTTTTTAGATTAAATTGTAGAAAATAGATAAATAAAAAATATTTATTTCTGTGAGTTTTTGGAAAAGTTGAAAGTAGTCCCTCCAAGATGAAGCGGAGTGGAAACCATTTAAATCCCGACGTTTCCGGAATAAAATCCTCCCCAAGAATTTTATTACACTTGTTCTAATTGTTGGAACAAGTAACGAAGGAAAAATATTTAGCCGGGGTCCCGGTGTAAAGATAACCCATGGGGCTATTTATCCATAATTTTAGAATGAATAAATGAAATAAAACTATTTATTCTGAATTTTAGAATAAATTAATACTTAAAAAAATATTTTTGTATGTCCCGAAATGTCGGAGGAATATCCCCCCGGACACGGCTACAATAAAAATCAGTCATTTTATGACGTTTCGAGATAAAATCCAACGTCGGAATGACAATTTTAACGCCCCGGAATGTCCCAGCGGAAGTCGTCCTACGTGGCGCGTGACATGTCATGTGTGCAAAGGTTACGTCTGATACCCATGTCCGTAGAAAAAGCGGCGTGAAAATGACATAGTCCTCTCGCACAAACCGACAAAGCCAAGAAGAATCTCCTTGGAATAAACCACGTGGCAAAAGCCAATAGCCCACGTGGGATATTTATAGGAGAAAATGAAAAAAAAAAAAAGGAGGACCACTGGTGGGACAGCCCGGTGGTGTACACCACCAGCCCGCAAAAATGTACCACCGATGGTATACACCACCAGTGGAAGAAGCCCCAAGTGGGCCCTATTAGCCGGTGATACACACCACCGGAAATGCATACCACCGGTGGTGTACACCACCGGAGGGAAAACCCAAGTGAGCCCCACTGGCTGGTGGTGTACACCACCGGGAGAAGGGGGCGGTGGGCCCCACCACTGCTAGGCCGGTGGTGTACACCACCGGCCAGGTTGGCGCAAGCGTGTGCGCACGATGATCACTTATCCCAAGTAATTTAGAGAAATTACATATCTATTTTGGTGATTAACAAAACTAAAATAAATGTTAATCTAACAAGGTTTCCATGAGATTTGAGCACAAGAAATGAATCTCGAAAGATCAAGAAAAACTAGTAAGTATCTTCATCTTGTAATATTTAAAGTTCAGTGCACATAAATTTTCTAAGTACACATCGATTTCTCTAAATGTTATAACGATTTGCTTTCAAGACATAATGACGTCTACTCATATCGATTCCATAATTTCATAATGATTTCCTTATTTCTATTGATTTCATCCTCATTAAAGTGATCGTATCGATTTCGATTTCAGAACGATTCGCTAAGTGATCGCATCGATTTCGATCTCAGAACGATTCGCTAAGTGATCGCATCGATTTCGATCTCAGAACGATCCGCTAAGTGATCGCGTCGATTTCAATCTCATAATGATTCGATAAGTGAGTATAACGATTTCAATCTCACAACGACTTCGTAAGTGAGCATAACGATTTATTCTCATAACGATTCGACGAGTGAGTATAATGATTTTGCTCTCACAACGATTTTGTTTCATAACGATTTGATAAGTGAGTATAACGATTTCAATGTCACAACGACTTCGTAAGTGAGCATAACAGTTTGCTCTCATAACGATTCGATAAGTGAGTATAACGATTTCGATCTCACATCGACCTCGTAAGTGAGCATAACGATTTGCTCTCATAACGATTCGATAAGTCACATCGATTTGGTATTTACATCGATTCGACAAGTTACAACACGACTTGGTCAATATCGATTTGTTCACAATGACTTGGTCATAACGATTTGCTGTCATAACGATTTTATTATGAGTCTATAACGATTTGTGCAACGATTCACATGAATAATGACTCACTCAAATCGATTCTATAAGTCATGTTCATATCGATTTCATGAGCTATTATAACTTGATATTCAAATATCTTGACAAGTCAAAGTCATCCTGCATATTTCTCTTTTATCCATGCATTAATATAACCGTACATTTCTCTGCACAATGCATGTCTTGATATCTTCTATTCTTATACTTCTGCATGTAATATCTTTTTGGAAAGACAGAATGGAATTTCTATTTTGATGTATCTCACTCTAACATTGACTTGCAACAAGAGACAGCTTAGCTATCTACGTTTTAGCATTTAATGTGTGCAGGTCTCTGACAGCACGACTCTATAACAACGTTGGGTAAAGTAGAAGCTGGAGGATATCAGAAGGATTTTCTTCTTACGTGCATGGAACGCGAAGAACTGTTGACTACAAGGAAGGCCATGCATCTAACGTTCTCGGAACATAGAGGCAACAGATACTTCAACGACTACATTTTTCAAAGAAGATATAATATGAAGATAGGTGGCTACGTGAAGACATACATCTTGAGAATTCAAAATCTGCAAGCACCATAGAAGAGCTCAAGTCTCACTCCATCATTTTGTTGTAGCTCTTAGCTCTCTATGTCTAGTGTAGAACCTTGAGAGAGCTTTTGTGAACTTAGAGTGTTCTTCTTTGTAGATCTTTTCCTCTCAGTCTTCACTTCGGATCAAGCACTGTGCTATTAGCTTGGTCCAGGGGCGTATCATCCCTTGAACACATCTTTATGTTATTCCTTTCGTGTTGAAGGAAGACCTGGGGGTTCCAGGGTGTTTTTCCCTTCGTGTTGAAGGAAGACCTGGAGGGTTCCAGGGTGTAGTATTCCTTCTCGGGTTGTGAAGAGAAGACCAGCTGTGGCTGGGTGTGTAAGTGTCCTCGAGGGGGACTGTATCCTTGAATAGTGAATCCTGAGTTGTTGCACAGGGACTGGACGTAGGACTCCTGTAGAGAGGAGGTCCGAACCAGGATAAAATCTTGTGTAGTGTGATTGCTTGCTTTATGTTTGTTGTTTACTTTTCACTAACGCTAACAATCATGGAAGTGCTTGTTGTTTGAACATTTTTGTGGACATGTTTTAAATAACCAATTTTAAAGAATCCCATTCACTAACGCTAACAATCACTGGAAGGTGCAGACTGCACGCGCTGCGCGCGGGGCATGCGCACAAACTGCGTGCGCGCGGACTGCACAGGCCGGCCCTGTGCGGGCCGGTGGTGCACACCACCGGCTTAACCAGGTGGTGGACCCCACCGGTGGTGTGCACCATCAGGGCCCACTAGCCGTGTGGTACACCACCGGGCATCTCCATGGTGCGCCCCCCCCCCCCCCCCCCCCACCTAATGAAAAAAAAAACCGAAAACTGGGGAGGGGAAAAGACATGAAATTAAATGCATACCCGTGGTTGCACCTTCCAGTGGTGTTGTCTCCCTTTTGTTGTTTGCCTCCCCTTTGCTCAACCCCTATAAAAGGACCCATGTCCAAGGAGAAGAGACGAAGTGGGAAGAGAAGAAGTGCCAGCAAGAAGCAAGAAGTGAAATGTTGCGGAAAACACTGCTATCAGAAATCTAAGAGGGGGTTGAATAGATTTCTACAAATTTTAAAAATCACTTAAAGTGAAACTTCGAGAAACTTAATTGATTGTGAAATCTGAGTGTTAATGGAAATTCTAAAAAATTAGGCAAGCTAGATGATAAGATTTAGACGAACCTATCAAGCATCTAGCGCAAGAGATAAGCAAACCACAATGACATAAAGATTTAGGGTGGTTCGGATTACACAACAGTGTATCCTACATCCACCATCCACACACACACACAATTGTGGCTTATCTTGCCAGTTCAGAAAAGTCACAAAGAACCACACACACTCTGAGATACGGAATCTCATATTCAATCACACACACGTGAATTGGGCACAAGGATTGCACCACTTTCACAAAAACACACAATGTAGAATGAGATTGAAATGAGAAACCAGTCGGAGCAATTGAATTCCAAATTGAAGAGGACTGGTTCGAAGATCCCTGTTCCTGCTTCAAGAATGGGGATCATCTTCTCTGCTTCAGCTCCAGGAAGAAGACTCAGATGGATCGAAAATTCTCCTCCAATTGGATCGTCCAAGGTATGCAGACCTTTGGTTCCTTCAGATCTGGGAGCAATTCGCCAGGTTGAAGCCTTCTTCAGAAATGGATCGGAATTCTCTAGAGTCTGGAAGAACAGAAGTATATGGCTCGACTTCTATTAAGGCCAAGTGGATAAGGGGTATTTATAGCCCATGGGTCCACAAAATATCTTGGGATATGTGGGCATAGAAGTTCCCGCCCAAAAAGGCCTTTCCCAAAAGCTTCCATGTGTCCCTGTTAATCACATCAAAAAGAAGAAGAAAAATTAGACAGACTGTGTCGACACACCTTACCTATGTGTCGACACCCTGTCCCAGTTATAACAAATTGTCTCCTCGAATCCTGAACTAGTGTCGACACACAACTAGTTTGTGTCGACACTACTGGGTAATTACAGATGACTTGTTCTGGGACAATGCACTAGTGTCCACACAGTTGAGTTGTGTCGACACCACTGGGTAATTGCTGATGTCTTTGTGCTGGAACAGTGCACTAGTGTCGACACACAACAGAGTTGTGTCGACCCACTGAGTACTTTTGAGCTGTAAATGTGAAGGAAACTGAAGGAACATTGTGAGATAAAATGTAAGCATGATAAGCATGGTTTCAAAGTATTAATGAATCAATTTGGCTATCATCAAAATCAGAGATCCAACAATCTCCCCCTTTTTGATGATGACAACTATGATTCATTAAGTGACTTTAACTTTTTCACAGATATGATCAATTTCAAAGCAAGTCATAAACATGATAAGTACATCCACAATTTTCCATTAACATCATCCAAGCATTTTCATTTCTTGCAAACAACCATATCATTCACTTGTGACAACTCAGTCATACAAACATTCAGTAAGGCAAGAAATGTGCTTGCAAGAATGTGCTAGCATTCACATGAATCCTTCTCCCCCTTTGACATCATCCAAAGGATATCAAGCAGAAGTGGTAGGGTATGATGAGTCAAATCTGAAATCAATTATTCAGGGATTTTTAATATGATAAAGAAATCATATCCTTTTTTCAACATTATCCCATTTAGTAATTAGTGGGCTGAAAGATATCTGACAAGAAATTAATCACCAAGAAATTCTGAGGAATTAGAGTGATTGCTTAAGTGATATAAACTGTTCTATACAGTCAGTGTCAACCTTTTCCACTTTTCTTAACCGTAAGTGAGCTGATTGCTTTAGGATTTAGACAACACATATATAGAGATTGAACACTTTTATAAGAATCAATGCAGGGTTAAGCTGTTCATTTTCTTTGATTTTTTTTTATTTTTTTGTCACTTTGAAGTAATGAGCAATCAAATATAGTAAATCTTTTTTACTCAAGTAAACATGTTGTTTACACACCAGAATCCCTGGTTACTAGAGATTTACTAATTATCCTGCCTCAAGGGGTGAATGAAACCTTTTTACATAGAAATATACGTTTATCAGACGCCAATATTTCCAGATACTCAGTTAACATTGGATATATTTTTTTATTAAATTTACCCCTTAGAACAGAGATACACAGCACTTCATGACATACATGGCACTTCACTGTTTGTGAAGGTGTGCAGTTTCTCAGTGTTATGCCATTGCTCTGTAAAACCTTTTTTTTTTAATGAACATTGAGATTTTGACACAGCTTTACCCTTTCATCAGTCTTGAAGTAAGTGTTTAAAATCAATACATGATTGAGCGAAAATCTATGAAAGAAATCAAATTACTTGAGGAATTCAAAGTAAAAAAGGAGTATTAACAGAAAGAACATGTTATAGCATTTAAGAAATCATCATTTATGTTCTTCAGAAGACTGAATGAACATTTCATGTAAAGATATTCATCAGCACACTGAATTAACTCTGGTTTAATGATAGAGGAAAGGTACTGAATTCTTTAGCTCCCCCTGAGTCATTGATCTCATCTAATTGTCATCATAAACAGTTATGATTCTGAATTCAATTTTTCTTCAGACATTTTCCTTTGTTTCTCAAGCAGCAAGCCCCCTCAAAGTGTGAATTAATGAGCCATTCAACATTCAGATTTTGGCAGACAAATTCATCAAGAACACAAACATGATCAATCACAATACAAAAAAAAGACAGAATGATTCTTACACATTTTAGATCATGGGTACTAGGTGGAGGATTTTCCTCACACATAATGATAGCTTTCAAACAAGCATAACTTGTTCTTCCACTAATCACCATTTGATATACCTCATAATCTTAGCATAACGAACACAGAGTTCTTATCAAATTTTTATTTTTATTCTAGGTTGCATATTCCAAGTTCTCTTCTTAAGGAAGTGAATCTATCTTCAGCCAAAGGTTTTGTGAAAATATCTGCAATTTGTTTTTCAGTAGGGATGAATTCTAATTCAATGTTTTTATTTGCAACTTCATCTCTTAGAAATGATGCCTGATTTCAATATGCTTTGTTCTAGAGTGTTGAATTGGATTTTTGGAAAGATTGATTGCACTAGTATTATCACACATGATAGATGAACATCCAATATCAATGTTGTAGTCAAGCAATTGACTTTAAATCCACAACACTTGAGTTGCACAACTTCCTGCAACAACATATTCTGCTTCTGCAGTAGATAGTGCAACTGAGTGTTGCTTCTTGGATGCCCATGTTATCATGCAATTTCCTAAGAATTGACAATATCCACTAGTACTCTTCCTGTCAAGTTTACATCCAGCATAATCAGCATCAGAATATGAAATTAGATTAGCATGACATCCAATTGGAAACCATAGACCCAAATCACAAGTTCCACAGAGATATCTAAAAATCCTCTTAACTGCAAGCAAATGACTCTCTTTTGGACTAGACTGAAATCTAGCACAAAGACACACACTGAAATGAATATTTGGTCTACTTACAATAAGATACAAAAGAGATCCAATCATACCTCTGTATTGCTTTGTATCAACCAGTTTACCTTTTTCATCTTTTTCCAATTTGATGCTTGTACTCATGGGAGTAGTTGCTGGTTTAGCTTGTTGAAAGTGATATTTCTTGAGCAACTCTTTGACATATTTGGCTTGATTAATAAGAATCCATCTTGATGTTGTTTGACCTGCAAGCCAAGAGAATTGTAATTCTCCCATTAGGCTCATTTCAAATTCATTGTGCATTAGATTAGAAAATTCTTCACACAGTGAAGGGTTAGTGGATCCAAAAATGATACATCTACATACACTTGAACTACAATGATATGATTATGAATTGATCTTGTGAAAAGAGTTTGATCCACCTTACCTCTGGAGTAATTCTTACTAACCAGAAAATTGCTCAATCTATCATACCATGCTCTCGAGCCTGTTTTAAACCATAAAGAGCTTTATGCAATTTGTAAACATGGTTAGGTTTATCAAGATCTTCAAATCCAGGAGGTTGAGCAACAAAAACTTCTTCTTTAATATAACCATTTAAAAAGGCAGTTTTCACATCCATTGAAACAATTTGAAGTTTTTGGAACATGCATAGGCCAAGAGAATTCTCACTACTTCTAATCTAGCTACTGGTGCAAAGGATTCCTCAAATCAATTCCAAATTCTTGGTTATATCCTTTAGCAACCAGTCTAGCTTTATTTCTGACAACTTTTCCTTCCTCATTCAATTTATTCCTAAACCCCATCTAGTTTCCAATTATTGAGTTTTCAGGATTTTTTGGAACTAGACTCCAGACTTTATTTCTTTTGAATTGGTTCAGTTCATCATGCATGGCTTCTATCCAAGAATCATCTTTTAGTGCTTCTTCAATGATTTTGGGTTCTATTTGAGAAATAAAAGTCATATGATCTTGTTCAATGATATTTCTAAAATGAGATCTTGTATGAACTCTGTCATGAACATTTCCAACAACATTCTCAAGAGGATGGTCTTTAGTATTTGAAGTTACCTCCTGTTGTTGTACTTACCTGCTCTGGTGTCGACTCAGTATCCAGTGGTGTCGACACACTTTCAGGTTCAACAGCTTCTTCATTTTCCACAATTTGATCTTTTTCTCTCATAAGAATGTCAGCATCTTCTTCTTGATTCCTGAACAGGTAATGTTAGTAGATTTTTCAATATTCTCATAAAAATGACATGAGGAGTTTTCCTCTACAATTTTTGATTCATTGTTAAAAACTCTATATGACCTTGAATTTCCAGAATATCCAAGAAAGATGCCTACATCACTTTTCTTTTCAAATTTATCAAGATCATATTTGTCATTATTGTGAATGAAAATTTTACATCCAAAGACTCTAAAATATGCAATGTGAGGTTTCTTACCTTTCAGAAGTTCATAGGAAGTTTTCTTAAGGACTGGTCTTACCATTACCCTATTGAGGATATAGCATGATGTATTGACAGCTTCTGCCCAGAATTTTCTTGGAAGCTTACTTTCAATCAACAAGGTTCTGGCCATTTCAACTAGAGTCCTATTCTTCCTTTCCATTATTCCGTTCTGTTCAGGAGTCCTTGGAGAAGCAAACTTATTCTCAATTCCTTTATTCCTGCAAAAATAAAAAATGAATTATTATCAAATTCTCCACCATGATCAGTAAGGATAGAATGGATTTTATTTATTTTTGTATTTTCAATTTTATCAACAAATTCTTGAAGTTTTCTAAAGTGTCACTCTTATGAGATAGAAAGTACACCTATGTGAATCTAGAAAAATCATCCATATCACAATCTAAATCTATGTCCACTAAGACTGAGTGTCCTAGTTGGACCAAATAAATATGCAACAATCAAAGGTTTTGGATGATTAAGGGTGCAATTGATTTGAAAGATTTTCTGGTTTGTTTGCCTTAGGCACATGAAGCACATATCATTGCATTTTTCTTTTTCTTCATTTCACAAACCATTCACAAGAGAATTTCTAACAACTTATTCAAACATTTTCCTAGCATGACCTAACCTTCTATGCCACAGTTGAAATAGATCGTGCTGACTGGCAACAAGACACAAATTTTTGTTAGTCCTCAAGCCAATCATAACTTGTACAATCTTGTTCTTTGATATAATAATAAGGCTTTTATATTCATTATGTATATTCGTTTATCGTTTCATTATGAAGTCCATGAATATGCGCATGGATATTAATTATGATGAGATCAAACAATGAGATTGATATCCTTTAAACGTATATTCTTAATTGTTCCTAGTCGGAGGATATTCGAGAAGGACATCGGATATCCGTTTAGACTAGTACAGGTTGCACCTGCTCATATGATGAGGTGACTGGTCTCATAGTCACTTGTGTGGAGACACTAAGGTGAATCTGTAGGTGCTCATTAGAGAATGAGTTCACTGAACTGATCCGTTATGAATCGCTGGATGGTAATATTACCTAACTGTCAACCAGCTAGATTCATTGTCACAGTGGCGTGATTGGTCCTTAGACCTGAGACACCAAGGACACCTTGTTGGTGGACTTCTGGTTTTTGACCTTGACTTATAGATCTCTAGCCATGAGGTCTTAATTAGTTAAGTGCTCGGATCTAGCGGAATACCTTCGAAGGTGATTGTGTGGTCAACATGGGATCGCTCGCTCTCGGTAATAAGAGAGTGAATGCTCTAGGGAAAGATGCTTATAGTCCCTGGCCAGGGCATGACTACTTATCAGAAAAGGTTTTATGATATTGTTATGCGGCATCTAAACAAGTGAGTGTGCAATTTTGGTTTGACAGTTGACCATACCCTAAGTGCACTCGGGAGCATTGTACGAGCGAAGGATTATAGTCACGTGGTAACTGATGATACAAAAGGTTCCTTGAATGGGTTGCTGAACCCCAATGCTTTCCAGGATCAAGTGGTGTTGCTTGGCACCCAACTTGATTGGAAGCCCGGTCAATTATCGTGAGACGATAATTGATTGTGTGATTAATTAATATGAGATGTTAATTAATTACCATAAGTCAATAAAGAGTTATTGAGCTTAATGGTTGAAAACTGGACTAGCAGTGGGCCTAGAGGGTCACACGCATAAGAGTTCCGAGCAGACTGGGCAAGGTGTTCTTTATAGACAATGACTGGGTTTTTGTGAAAAACCGCGGTGTCTATAAATATACGCTGAGAGTTAAACCCTGGGCCAAGCTCCATGCTTAACCCTGGTCGCCCCCCCTCTCTCTCTCCCAGGGCGCCCCCCCCCTCTCTCTCCTCTCTCCGGCAGATGGTGGAGCTGAGATCCGGGAGACGCGTGGAGAACGAGGAGATCCCATCTGCGTCCGAGCTCGCGTGGATACGTCTAGAGGCCGGACACTTGAACGGCTTGAAGCACCGGCGCCTCCTGCGCCACCTCCTCCCCGGATTCGGAGTTTTGCAACCCCGCAAAGGTATAG
The DNA here is from genome assembly GCA_014218235.1 of Colocasia esculenta. Lineage (NCBI taxonomy): Eukaryota > Viridiplantae > Streptophyta > Magnoliopsida > Alismatales > Araceae > Colocasia > Colocasia esculenta. The sequence continues at coordinate 48,535,622 of CM024763.1, read as the reverse complement.
ATGAGATCTGCCTGTGCGCGGTTTTCTCCGTTTTGTTCGATCGCCGACCGCCGGCAACGATATCTATCAGTGGAAATCACGTTTCCGCTGCGCCCCGATCGTTTCCTTATAGTGGTATCAGAGCCAGTTGCTGGCTCGGTCGGAATCGGCGTCGTATGAATGTCATTTCATGTGTTTTCGTCGATTCCCGTTCTGCATGAATCCCTAATTTTACCTCGTTCTGGGTAGCACATGGGATGTGCACTTCCCGTTTGGTACCGGAAGTTGTTCCTGGTACCAAGGGCTTCGAGAAGAACCCATCATGGTGTCGTTTGGCCCTCTGTAGAGGCCACACGACCCCTGCAAGAGGCCGCCGCCATACTTCTTGGACAGTCCAAGAAAAGGGGGTTTTCTGCATTTCTAGGGTTTTTCCCGGGGTTTTCTGGGTTCTTGGGGCAGTGGCAGGGATCTCCGGCGCCGGCGGCGCCGTCCGCGACCGCTGGAGGCGGCGCGGGGCCGCGGGCCGCCCTCCGTCGGAGAGCGGCGGCGGCTAGGGTTTCACCCTAGCTGCGCGCGCCCCTCCGTTCGGGCGGGGGGGTGACCCCGCGCGGGCCGCCGCCCGCGGCTAAGTCGCGGGCGGACCCCCCGCGGGTCCCTAGCGGGCGCTCGGATCCGGCCCGTGCCGGATCCGACCGGCCCTTTTCCCCAATTTTTTAAGTTTTTAAATTGTTTAAACACCAGAAAAAATTCTTGAAAAATTCCAGAAAATTCTGAAATTATTTTGAGAGTTTTTACAAGTGTTTAGCTCTCTGTAAATTAATTTCAGATGTTTGACCCATGTTTAATTAGTTGAAGGAAATTCTAAAGTTGTATTAGTCATTTCCTTTTATCTAATTAATGCATATTAATTAGTTGAGAATGTGATTCTCATTAAATTAATTAACCGTAAATTTTGGCGGATTCATGCAGTAACGGTGAATGGCATTTATCTAAAGTTGTTTAGATGTTATCCATGTTAGCTAAATTATTTAGTTAAATAGTTTTCAAAATATAATTATTATATTTTTGAAGTAAAATATTTTAGAAGTAATTGTGATAATTGCTTGTTGATGCATGTGATGTGTGTGGATGGATGGTCATGGACTTAGATATCATGTGATGATTGTTATGGTTAATGGCAATGATGTAATTTATGAGGACTGCGTGCCTCCCTCTCTCCCTCCATTGAATCCGGGTTGTACATTCTATCTCCCTCTTATTATGTACTCCCCTTGACTTGTTCAAGGTTTCTTATTATTATCTGATGTACATTTATGGGCCTGCGAGCCCATTTAAATATTACTTGTAATTTTAAAAAGCGGATTGGCGGAGATGAGGAGAGTACCATGCAGGACCTTGCTGGAGATAAAGTTACATCAAGCTAAAGCATCAGATGCGGGGTTGCCATTTGTTCACCATATTTGTGGATTACCAACTGCTCTGGTAATGCCACTCTAGGTTAAAGTCCATGATCATCCATCGTTTTTCTTCATATATATGATATATGTGGATGTGCTTTGATATATATAATTAAATATATGATATTCCAAATTCTATATATCAATAGCACACAGATATAGAGACCAAGATAAAATATATCAAAATCCCTCCTTGTTTAAATTTAAGCCGTAGCGTAATCATTAAGAATGAATTACGTGGCCCTCCATCATTATAGTTTTAGGATTGCCATTAGATCAGGCAAGTTTGTTGTGCTATCCACAAGGCTTGCAAATCTGATGACTGACTAAAACTATGGCATAGTGATGCCTTAAGCGGGTAGAGGAATGGTGTAGCTTTGTTGTGCTATCCACAAGGGCTACATCCAAATCTATGCTCGTTACGTAATGATGGTACTGCTTAGACTGGATTTAATGACTTGTTGTGCTATCCACAAGGTCATTAAAATTCAGGGGCCAAAATAAGATCGGATATTGCAAGAGTTGCAAGTGTCAAGGTTGACCGCTTTCAGATCATAGTATGGTTTGTTGTGCTATCCACAAGATCATGCTATGAGTCTGTGAGATTCCGATCCCCACTAGGAGACCGTCGGTGTCTCCCATTCTGTATATCTGAGGGTTATACAGTCTGTCGGAAAATAGTGGGAGCTAATCTTGATTAAAGTCATAATCTAGATTTAATTATTATTATGAACATTGCTAGTTGTTTACATTTCCTTTATAGGCAAAAATATTGTCGAGTAACCCACTCCGTGGCATACTGGATGCCAACAAATTGACAGGCCCAAACTACTCGGATTGGCTCAGGAACCTGAAGATTGTCCTCAGGTCTGAGCGCATTGCCTATGTCCTGGAAGGAGAGTTTAGCTGAGATGCTAAACATGCTGAAGACTGCTGAGGGCAACCTTAAGAAGGAAAAGCCCATTGTTCTCATGGTTGGAAAGTCCAACAAGAAGAGGAGAGCAATGCAAGCCTTTAAGAAAGGCAATGCAAAGAAACAGTCTAAGCAAAGACAAAAGAAGGACATAAGCAAAGAAGCAAAAAAGGGCGAGTGCTTCACACTGCAAAAAGAAGGGCACTGGAAAAGAAATTGCAAGGACTACCTTGCAATGAAGGCTCAGGAGAAGCAGAAGTTTGCGAAGCTTCATGTATCTATATGATAGATCTTCACTTGTCTCTTAGAGATTCCACATCTTGGGTTTTAGACACTGGATGTGCTTCTCATGTCTGCAATGATATGCAAGTGTTGACAAGTAGAAGGAAGCTGAGCAAGGGTGAGGTGAACTTGAGGCTTGGAAACGGCGCAAGTGTTGCTGCACTTACTGTGGGGACATTGAAGCTCAAGTTACCCTCAGGAGATTTTCTTTCATTAGATGATTGCTACTTTGTGCCTAGCATTATTAAGAACATTGTTTCTGTTTCTTGTTTAGACAGAATTGGATACAAGTTTACCATTGAGAACATAGTTGTTCAGTTTATTGAGAAATAAACTAGTTGCTTTAGCAATTTGGTAAATGGTTTGTATCTACTTGATGTTTCTTATGAAAATCTCCATGTTGATGTTTCTTCTAAGAGAAGTAGAATAGTGTGAACACTACCTACTTATGGCATTGTAGGCTTGGTCACATTGGCGAGAATAGGCTTCAAAAGTTGCATAAGAATGGATACTAATCCATTTGATTATGAATCATATGCAACTTATGAATCCTGTTTAATGGGTAAGTTGACCAAATCTCCATTTAGTGGACATGGAGATAGGGCCAAGGACATATTGGAACTAATACATTCGGATGTATGTGGTCCAATGTCTACCCAAGCCAAGGGTGGCTACTCATACTTCATTACATTCACGGATGACTACTCAAGGTTCGGATTTGTTTACTTAATGAAGTACAAATCTGAAGCCTTTGGGAAATTCCAAGATTTAAGAATGAAGTTGAGAAACAAACTGGAAAAGTATTAAAATCCTACGGTCAGACCGAGGAGGTGAATACTTGAGTACAGAGTTCACACAATTCTTAAAGGATAATGGTATCCTTTCTCAATGGACTCCTCCCTATACACCACAGATGAATGGTGTATCAGAAAGGAGGAATCGCACCTTGTTGGACATGGTACGATCCATGATGAGCCGTTCACAGTTACCAGTTTCCCTATGGGGATTTACGCTAGAGTCAGCGGCATATCTGTTGAACAGGGTTCCCAGTAAATCTGTGTCTTCCACTCCATATGAGATATGGAAGGGTAGAAAGCCTGATTTTAAACATGTTAAAATCTGGGGCTGTCCTGCCCACGTGAGGAGACATGACCCAGATAAACTGGAATCCAGAACCGATAAGTGCAGGTTTGTTGGATACCCAAAAGAAAAGTTTGGGTACTACTTTTACCATCCTGGTGAACAAAGAGTGTTTGTCGTCAGGAGAGCTGTCTTCTTGGAAGAGGAGTACCTTATCCAAGAGGACAGTGGGAGTAAAGTAGATCTAGAAGAGGTTCTAGATCCACAAATTGTGCAAAGTCCACCAGGTGAAACATCGGTTCCAGAACCTGTTCAGGAATATACACACATTCAGCGTAGGTCTGGTAGAGTACCTAGACAGCCTGAAAGATATGTTGGACATATCAGTGAAGGCATGTCTTATGATGAGGATGATGATCCAAAGACCTACCAAGAGGCTGTGATTGTCCTCAGTCAGGGAAATGGCGAGATGCCATGAATTCTGAGATGCAGTCCATGTACACCAACCAAGTTTGGAACTTGGTAGACTTGCCCGAAGGTATGTACCTATTGGGTGCAAGTGAATCTTTAAGAGAAAGATCGGTGCAGATGGACAGATCGACACTTATAAGGCAAGGTTGGTGGCAAAGGGGTATCGTCAAAGGCAAGGAATGACTATGACGAAACTTCTCACCAGTTGCTATGATAAAGTCGATCAGAATTCTTCTTGCCATTGCTGCATACTTTGATTACGAGATCTGGCAGAAGGATGTAAAAACCGCTTTCCTTAATGGAAACATTGAGGAGGAAGTGTATATGATACAACCTGAGGGTTTTACATCCAAAGAGTGTCCAGACAAAGTATGCAAGCTTCAAACATCCATCTATGGATTGAAGCAAGCTTCTCGTAGTTGGAACATAATGTTTGATGAGGCTATCAAATCTTATGACTTCATTAAGAATGAAGATGAACCATGTGTGTATAAGAAATCAGTGGGAGTGCTATCACTTTTCTCGTACTTTACGTTGATGACATCTTACTCATTGGGAATGATGTAGGGATGTTATCATCAGTAAATGTTTGGTTGTCAAAGAACTTCTCCATGAAGGATTTGGGAGAAGATATCTACATATTAGGAATACGTATCTATAGAGATAGATCTAAGAGGATGCTTGGCTTGACCCAATCCATGTACATAGATACCATTGTCAAAAGGTTTGGCATGGAAAATTCCAAGAGAGGTCTCATACCTATGAGACATGGGATTATTCTCTCTAAGGAGCAGTCTCCTAAGACTCCTGAAGAGAGGGCAGCCATGGATAGAGTCCCCTATGCCTCGGCTATAGGGTCTATCATGTATGTCATGCTATGTACAAGGCCTGATGTGGCATTTGCTCTAAGTGTTATGAGCAGATATCAGGCAAATCCAGGTGAAACACACGATGGCTATGAAATGTATCCTTAAGTACTTGAGAAGGATTAAGGATATATTTCTGGTCAATGAAGGAGGGGACTTGAAACTTCGGGCATATACTGACTCAAGTTTTCAGTCAGACCCAGATGATAGCAAGTCTACATCTGGGTTTGTGTTCACTTTGACCGGGGGTGCAGTGAGCTGGAAGAGTTCCAAGCAAGAAACCACTGCAGACTCGACGACAGAAGCTGAGTACATTGCTGCAGCTGAAGCCACCAAGGAGGCAGTGTGGATGAAGAAGTTCATCACCGACCTTGGTGTGGTGCCAGGTGACTCTGATCCAATCCTATTGTTGTGTGACAACAATGGGGCCATTGCGCAAGCGAAAGAGCTGCGGTCCATCAGAAGTCGAAGCACATTCTGAGGTGATTTCACCTGATCAGGGAGATAATCACTAGAGGAGGTACTGGTGGAAAGAGTTCCTTCAGTCGACAACATTGCAGATCCATTGGCGAAGCCTCTGACTCAAATTGTGTTTGAGCGCCACCTAGAGTCTATGGGTTTAAGACATAAAGGTGATTGGCTTTAGTCCAAGTGGGAGATTGTTAGTTATGGGTGTCCTCAAGTCAATCATAACTTGTACAATCTTGTTCTTTGATAATAATATAATGCTTTTATATTCATTATGTATAATTCGTTTATCGTTCATTATGAAGTCCATGAATATGCGCAATGTATATTAATTATGATGAGATCATAACAATGAGATTGATATCCTTAAACGTATATTCTTAATTGTTCCTAGTCGAAGGATATTCGAGAAGACATCGGATATCCGGTTAGACTAGTACAGGTTGCACCTGCTCATATGATGAGGGTGACTGGTCTCATAGTCACTTGTGTGGAGACACTAAGGTGAATCTGTATGTGCTCATTGGAGAATGAGTTCACTGAACTGATCCGTTATGAATTGCTGGATGGTAATATTACCTAACTGTCAACAGCTAGATCATTGTCACAGTGGCGTGATTGGTCCTTAGACCTGAGACACCAAGGACACCTTGTTGGTGGACTTCTGGGTTTTGACCTTGACTTATAGATCTCTAGCCATGAGGTCTTAATTAGTTAAGTGCTCGGATCTAGCGGAATACCTAGAAGGTGATTGTGTGGTCAACATGGGATCGCTCGCTCTCGGTAATAAGAAAGTGAATGCTCTAGGGAAAGATGCCTAATAGTCCCTGGCCAGGGCATGACTACTTATCAGAAAAGGAGTTTTCTGATATTGTTATGCGGCATCTAAACCACGGTGAGTGTGCAATTTAGGGTTTGACAGTTGACCATACCCTAAGTGCACTCGGGAGCATTGTATGAGCGAAGGATTATAGTCACGTGGTAACTGATGATATAAAAGGTTCCTTAATGGGTTGCTGAACCCCAATGCTTTCCAGGATCAAGTGGTGTTGCTTGGCACCCAACTTGATTGGAAGCCCGGTCAATTATCGTGAGACGATAATTGTGATGACCAAACTTTCCCATATAAATTAATTCACTTATTTATATATTAAATTTTGATGATTAACAAAATAGTACTAATGAATTTTGTTGATTAACAACATAGTAGATGAATTTCTTGAGCTTTGAGCAAGAAATAAAAGAAAAAATGAAAGTTCAGGACAATCAGGTAAGCCTCATCTCATAATCTGTCCAAGTCTTTGTATCGACTTCTTCATACTTCACATCGACTTCTTGATAAACAGAACGATTTCCTTTCTGACCGAAAAGTTCAAAACAAATCGATATCGCAACGATTCTTTAAGACATTCAACGATTTCTTTAGAACCCGTAACGATGACTGTCGCAACGATTTCTTTAGACCTCGTAACGATTTCTTTAGAACTCGCAACGACTTCCTAAGGCATAACGATTTCTTTAGACCTCGTAACGATTTCTTTAGAACTCGCAACGACTCTCTAGCCGAAACGATTTCTTTAGACCTCGTAACGATTTCTTCAGATCTCATAACGATTTGCTTTGTGCAACGATTTGTTAAGAGTTTCATAATGATTTCTTTAGACCTCGTAACGATTTCTTCAGATCTCATAACGATTTGCTTTGTGCAACGATTTGTTAAGAGTTTCATAACGATTTCTTTAGACCTCGTAACGATTTCTTCAGATCTCATAACGATTTGCTTTGTGCAACGATTTGTTAAGAGTTTCATAACGATTTCTTTAGACCTCGTAACGATTTCTTCAGATCTAATGATTGCTTTGTGCAACGATTTGTTAAGAGTTTCATAACGATTTTTGTATGTCATAACGACTTACATCTCATAACGATTTGTTAAGTGTTTCACATCGATTTCTTCAGAATCAGAACGACTTGCCATGATTCATAACGATTTTATATCCTCTGTTATAGAACGATTTGCTATGGGTTATAACGATTTCATAAGTCATTGAGCCATCGACTTGTATATCTCTCATTGACTGTTTTTATCTGTGTTGACTAGTCAAAGTCCACGTATACATATCTCTGACACACCTGCATGTGATGTGACCTAAACGTATCTCTGCATGCATGCAGAAGATATCGTCCATAATCATGCCTATTCTGCAAACGTCTTTTAGTTTCAGCTAATTGGTCTTACTATTTCCATGCTATTCTTTAACGTTGACTGACATCAGAGACAGCTTAGCTGTTTACTATCTGTTTGATAAGCGTGCAGATAACAGATCCATCTCCACTTTGCAACGTTAATTCAAATAGAAGACAAAAGATATCTAAAAGATCTATTCTCTTTGCGTGTTCAAAGTGTTCAAAGACTGTTGACTGGAAGCTTCCAAGACTCCAACTTCTTTCAGTCTAACGTACACCTGGATGAGAGACAACGGTACCTTTAACGTTCAAATTTCAAGTAGAAGCTTAAATACAAGACTCAAGACGGAGCAGAACAGAATGAACGAGAGTGAATATCATTCTAAAAAGCAAGCAACTCAAGTTCTTCGAGTCCTCTGAGTTTCAAACAAGAGACAAGCATCCATTCCAATTGTTTCCGTAGCTCTTTTGCTCTCAGTGTTCATAGAAGAAACTCTTGTGTGAGAGACAGTGTAGTCCTTGGAGAGGAACCCTGTTAAATCCTTTTCTCTCTTGAGGCTTGTCTGCTTCAGCTTGTAGCTAGTTCAGCTAGTGTCTGAAGCGTGTTCTTAAATTTCTCTTCTTTGGTTTGTTCCCTTCTGGACGAAGGAAGACCTGGTGGTATCCAGGGTGGTTGTTTTCCCTTCAGGTTGAAAGAAGACCAGTTGAGGCTGGGTGTAAGGATCTGTGAGGGGATAGTACCCTTGTTAGTGAAATCCTGAGGCATTGCTCAGGGACTGTACGTAGGACTCCTGTGGAGAGGAGTTCCGAACCAGGATAAAAATCCTTGTGTCGTGTGGGTGTGTCTTTGTGCGTTTGCTATCTTTTTCTTCTAACTCTAACTTCTGTTTAAAGCTGTTGTGTAATCTTTTTAGTGAACAGGTTTTAATCAAAGATCAAATTTTAATAACCATTCCCCCCCCCCCCCCCTTTGGGCTAGCTAGCTGGGCAACAAGTGGTATCAGAGCGAGTCTCTTCGACAAAGAAGAAGATCCAACGATCTGAAGAGTAAAGATCCATGGCAGCCCAAAGTAACTTCGAAGGTCAGTCAGTCAACAGGCCTCCCTTGTTCGATGGAGAAGATTACACCTATTGGAAGACAAGAATGGAGTACTTTCTACAAGGCCACGATTATACAATATGGTCCATTGTAGAAGAAGGTGATCTTCTAGTCACAAATGCTAAGGCTCAGTGGACAGATGATGACAGAAGAAGAATATCCTTAAACTGCAAAGCCAAGAGCATCCTTTGTTGTGCCCTCAGCAAGAAAGAATCAACAGAGTTTCAGCCTGCAAATCCGCAATGGAAATGTGGGAAAAGCTCACGATTACTTATGAAGGGACAGACAAAGTAAAGGGGACAAGAATCGATATTCTGTATCCCAATATGAAAGGTTCCAGATGCAGCCAAGTGAATCCATAACTCAGATGTTTAGCAGATTCACAGATATCACAAATGGATTAGCTGGATTAGGTAAAGTCTATGGTGTACCAGACATGGTCAGGAAGATACTCAGATCTCTGTCATCCTCATGGACTCTAAAAGTAACAGCCATTGAGGAAGCCAATGATCTGAAATTAATGTCATTGGAAAAGCTAATAGGATCTCTCATGGCTCATGAGATAAATATGGAGAGATTAGGAAATCCTTCAGCAGAAGGAAGCAATCAAATGCTCTCAAGGCGAATGATGAGATATCAGAAGAATCCTTGGATAACAATGAAGGTAGCAAAGACAGTGATGATGAAGAAGCCATGCTGTCTCGAAGACTTCAGAGAATATAGCAAAGAAGAAGAAGTATCAGTCCGGAAGAAGATTTTTCAAGAAGAACAAAGACTTCAGAAAACCAGAAGTAAGGATCCGAAGAAAGGGAAAGTAACATGCTATGAATGCAAGAAGCCTGGACACATCAGGCAGATGTCCAATGCTAAAAAAGAATGATCATAAGAGAAGGACAACTTCAGAAGATTCAAGAAGATAAAAGAAAGCAATGGCAGCTGCTTGGGAGAACAGCAGTGACTCAGATAGTGAGTCAAGCTCGAGCATGAAGGTGAGAGGCAAATTTGGCCCTCATGGCCATACCGAAGATAAGGTAACTTCTGACTCTTCTTTTGATTCATGCAATGATTAAGATCTGATAACTTAGAAAGTGTTTTTAATGAACTCTATGAAAAATATAAAGAAGTATCTAATTACTTAAAATTAGTAAGAAGAATTTAATCTGTTTAGAAAATACAACTCAGATCTAAAAACTGAAAATGAAGAACTTGAAAACAAATAACTGAACATAAAAGAAGGAATGAATTATTATGTGAGATTTAAAAGAGAAAAAGAGAAAATAATTCACTTAGAAAAACAAGAAGACTTAAGTGGACTTAAACCGAAATAGAAAGATTAAATAAGAAAATGACATTTACAAGCACCATAACAAGTTCACAAATATAAACCTCTTCTAATGATAATGGAGCTAAAGATCACTAAGAAGAACATGGTTTTAGTTATACTCCTCGGAAAATGAAGAAACAAAGTCTTTCATAATACTTATCCAACTTCTGAATTTATATCCGAAAAGAATAAAGAACATAAAAAATTTAAATACAATCCAGTTGAAAGAATAACTAGAACAACCTGCTGTACTCATTGTAACAAACTAGGACATAACAAAGCAACATGTCCTAACAAGAATAAAGTGGATAATAAGGAAAAATCAATGATACTAACCCATCAAGACCCAAAGAACTTGGGTACCTAAACCTTAGTGTTTAAATTTCAGGGAAATTCAAGAGCATCCAATGGTACTTGGACAGTGGATGCTCAAGGCACATGTCAGGCAACAAGAAGTTTTTCGCTGATCTCCAAGCTGAAGAAGGTACAGTCACCTATGGAGATAATGGAAAGGCACTGTGATAGGAAGTTGGTCCGTGAACATCAAGGAAAACAGTTATTGAAGAAGTAATGCTGGTCATGGATTAAGCACAATCTTATCAGCATCAGCCAGTTGTGTGACAAAGGCATCAGATTCAGTTTCCAGAATCAAAGTGCAGTATAGTAAAGGATGGTGCAGTCATATTTGAAGCCTACAGAGAAAGAAACGTGTATGTTCTCTATCTCGAGAACTCAAGAATCAAGATGTCTGTTTGGCAGCCAGCAAAGATCATCAACAGAGCTGTGGCACAGAAGATTAGGTCACTGCTGCTTGACGGTTTTGAATAAGCTCAGAAAGAGAAAGCTAGTGGAAGGACTGCCAAAGGTCAATTCTAGATTGGATAGCATTTGCAAACCTTTGCAAAGAGGCTCACACCAGGCTCTTTCAATCAAAGACTTGTAACCACCATCAACGCCCTTAACTACTTCATATGGATCTTTTTGGCCAATAGGACTACAGTCAGGAGGAATGAATTTTGGATTTGGATAGTTGATGATTATTCAAGATTCCTTGGTATCCTTTCTAAAGCACAAAGATGACACATTTGAACAATTTGTCAGCTTCAGTAAGAAAGTTTTTTCAGAAAGATCAGATAGTTCACAATTGTCTCTATCCGACTCAATCAGGGTGGTGAGTTTGTTGTACCGATGAAAGTTTTACAAAGTTCTGTGAGATCCAGGAATTGAGCACAACTTCTCATCCCCAAGGACACCTCAACAGAATGGAATTGCTGATAGGAAAACAGAACTCTTTTGGATAGGGGCATGAACCCTTTTTATCAGAATATGATTTTGCCAAGCTATTTATCTGAGCCGAAGCCCTCAACACGCATTTCTGTTGCCCAGCTAGCTAGCCCAGAGGGGGGGGTGAATGGGTTATTAAAACTTCGATCTCTGATTAAAACCTGTTTACTGAAAGGATTGCACAACTTAATAACAAGGTTAGAGTTAGAGCAAACAAGACAACAATCACACAAAACACATCCACAAGACACAAGGTTTTTATCCTGGTTCGGAACTCCTCTCCACAGGAGACCTACGTCCAGTCCCTGAGCAATACCTCAGGATTTTACTACCAAGGGTACAATCCCCCTTAAGGATCCTTACACCCAGCCTCAACTGGTCTTCCTTCAGCCTGAAGGGACAACAACCACCCTGATACCACCAGGTCTTCCTCGTCCAGAAGGGACAACCACCCTATACCACCAGTCTTCCTTCGTCCAGAAGGGAACACAACCACCCTGGATACCACCAGGTCTTCCTTCGTCCAGAGGGAACACTCTAATAAGAAAAGAGTGTGGAAACAGGCTTCAGACTCTAGCTTGACCAGCTACACACTGAAGCTCCTAAGCCCCCGAGAGAAAAGAGATTTAACAGGTTTTTCTCTCCAAGGACTACACAGCTCTCACAAATAAAACTATTTTTGATCACAGAGAGCTAAGAGCTTAGAACAAGGTTGGAGTGGAAGCTTCGCTCTTGTTTCAATCTTCTGAGGACTCTAAGAGATGGATTTCTTTCTTCTTCAAATCAAGCGTTGTTTTTCACTATCCTCTTGTTTTCCGTCTTGAGTCTTCTATTTAAACTGCTGATTCAAATTCGAACGTTGAAGTGTCCGTTGTCTCTTATCCTTGTGTACGTTAGACTGGTCACAAGGAAGCTTCTGATCGTCAGTCTTTTATCCTTGTGTACACGCCAAGAGATGTCATAGAACTTTGTATCTTGTGTCCAACGTTGTCCAGATGAGTCTTGTCAGATATCTGTAAGCATATCATCATATAGAAGACAGCTAAGACTGCTGTCTATTGTTAGTTGAGATGGAACAGATATTGCAGTATATAGCAAAGCTCCTTTCTGTCTAAAAAAGTACGTAGACAGAGTAGCATAGAAATGGAAGATATTGTCTGCATGCATGGGAGATACGATCAGAGAGCATTAATGCATAGCAGTCAACGGACAAGATATGACTTTGACTTTTCAACGCTATTAAAAGGCATTATACTGATGCATCAAGAAATTCGATAAAAAGATCTTGCTGACTTATGAAATCGTTATGAATTATAGCAAGTCGTTATGAACTGTAAGGAAATCGTTGTGATAACTTATGAAGTCGTTACAACAAGCAAGTTTGCGAGTTCTGAAGAAATCGTTACAAGAAATCGTTATGACTATCGAGTTGTAAGGAAATCGTTACACGAAATCGTTATGACTTATCAAGTTGTAAGGAAATCGTTACACGAAATCGTTATGATTATCAAGTTGTAAGGAATCGTTACACGAAATCGTTATACAAAGCAAGCGTTATGATCGTGAAGAAATCGTTATGAACTCTAAAGAAATCGTTATGAAGTCTAAAGAATCGTTACGGCTAGAGAGTCGTTGCGAGTTCTAAAGAAATCGTTACGAGGTCTAAAGAAATCGTTACGGCTAGAGAGTCGTTGCGAGTTCTAAAGAAATCGTTACGAGGTCTAAAGAAATCGTTACGGCTAGAGAGTCGTTGCGAGTTCTAAAGAAATCGTTACGAGGTCTAAAGAAATCGTTACGGCTAGAGAGTCGTTGCGAGTTCTAAAGAAATCGTTACGAGGTCTAAAGAAATCGTTACGGCTAGAGAGTCGTTGCGAGTTTCTAAAGAAATCGTTACGAGGTCTAAAGAAATCGTTACGGCTAAGAGTCTTGCGAGTTTCTAAAGAAATCGTTACGATATCGATTTGTTTTGAGTTTTCCGGTCAAAGAGGAAATCGTTCTGCTTATCAAAGAAGTCGATACAAAGACTTGGATAGAAGTGATGAGACTTACCAGATTGTCTTGAACTTTCATTTTTCTTTTATTTCCTGTTCTCAAGGCTCAAGAATCCATTAGTGTTATTTTGTTAATCATCAAAATTAATATATAAATAAATGGAAATATTTATTATGGGGACAGTTTGGTCATCAATCTCCCCCTTTTTGATGATGACAAAATATACTAACATCATACAAAAATGAAATATGTTTTTCAGATTTACGTTAGTTGTCTCCCCCATTTTGTCATTAAGCAAAAAGATAAGCTGTGAGACAAAGAAGAGAGAAAGATTTATATTAAGATGGAGAAAGATAATACAGAGAGATAACAAGGAGGCATGCTGTGAGACAACAGCCCATGCCTTGATCTCAAGGTCCTCAAAATTTGCAGAAAAACGCCAGAGGCAACTGAGAAGGAGGGTCCCATGGAAGGGATGTTCCTCTGAATGTAGAGTTGCCTTTGCTGCTCTAAGAATTCTCCATACTGAGTTTTGTCCAAAATGAATCTGAAGTAAGTACTCTTACCAAAACTGGCCCTATGGAGAAATCTGTCCAAGGAAATGGGATAGTGGATCTTTTGATTTAACAAATCCTGCTTTAAGGCATAGAAAGCAGAATATCTAGATGCCCATACAGCATAGATCTCTGGTATGGGTGCGATGGAGTTTAGATCCATAAAAGCTTCTGCAGAAAGAGCAGGCTTCCTCTGACTAACAAGATCTTGATTGATGGCTTCCAATTGCTGATAAGAGGCCTGATAGAGAAGCTTCCATTCTGATGAGGTGAGTCTTTCACACTCAGAAATGAGTGGAGCTAAGGTCTGAGAAGACATGCGGCCAGAGTGATATTCTCTGAAGATGAACCGCAAAAAGGAAGGAGATCTGCCCTGCTTGGCTGACATCCTGCCCATCTGTCTTGCAAACATATCTAGAGCATGAGACCCAGCATCTGAATCAAACACTAAAGAGTGCAGCTTCGGCAGAAGAACTGGAAAATCAACCTTGAAAGAGACAAAGTCTACTTTAAGAGGAAGGTTGAGAGGGGTTTCTGATTTCAGCACAGTAATCTGCGAATGGAACTGGCAAAACTGAACTTCTGGAATTTTGTTCAAGTAACAGAAGTCACTGTACAGCTGAAAGGCTCTGGCAATGCGAATTTCCTTCAAAATGAAGGATCCCCAAGAGTTCTTGTGCTGGATGATAAACCACTCAGAGAAGGTGAGTGGGTGAGCTCTGTGAGTGAGGGATTCGGCCCTTGCAGTCAGGTATTTTGCATACTGAGCCTTATTTCCTTTGATAGCTGCCCACTGATCTTCAGTCTTGAACTCAGTGCCCTCAAGGATTTTGGATTTGAAAGCTTGAGATATCTGAGTAAAAGGAAGAACAATGTCCAGGTGTTCGGATAGGTTGAGAAAAGGAATACCATAAATGGTAGAAAGAATGCATTTCTGGAGGTATTCTTTGTAGATAGGTCTTCTCTTAGGATCAAGGGTAAGAGAGTACCATAAAGGAGGGTATAGAGGAACAGAAGGAGTGCTTAGAGATGAGGAGGTTTTTCTCTTTTTCAAGGCAGGACTGGGAGGGTCAGTCCTGTGAATGTGAGAGGCTGTGGAAAGATGGTGAGGAGGGTGTTCCTTTCAAAATTGTCTGGAACATTGGTGTCAAAGACACCAAGAGGCAGAGGTTTATCTGGAGGAAAGATAACAGAATTAGGAGGAGTAGGAGGATAGAAAAAATGTTTAGGATTAAAGGAAGAGGTTGGTTGAAGAGGAGATGTTTGAATTTTAATAGGTGAAGGTTTAGGAGTTAATGAGGATGGAGCTGAGATGTGAGCTGGAGTAGGAGAGAAGAGGGTTGAGATGAAGTAGAGATGAGGAAGGTGGGTGCGAGGCATGGGATGTTTTATGGTTGGTGGAGCAGGAGGTGCAGTAGAAGGAGATGAAGGTGTGGAGAGGGTTGGAGTGGCAAGAGATGAAGTATCAGGGGCCTTGGAGACTGACACTGGCTCTTTCCCTTTGGCCTGACTCTCTCTGACTGCTGGAGAGGGTCCTGAAGACCCTGAGGCTGCCACTGGTCCGGGTGACCTCACGACTGATGGCCCTGATGGCCCTGACCCTTGAACTGGTGGCCCTGTTGGCCGAGAGACTTCTGCTGGAGGCCCTGGTGGCCTAGGAACTTCAGCTGGACTGCTCTGAGTGGGTGCAGGAGGGACACCACTAGACCTTGAAAGATTAGCCAGCAAATTCTTCATATCAGACATTTCTTTATTGAAATACCTCATTGCAATTGAATCTTATTGAAGCTTGATTTGAAACATTCCTTGTATGCTAGACTGAACTGATGCCAAGATCTCTCCTTGGGCTTTTAACAAGGCCATAACATGCTTCAACTTCACTTTTCTATGGCCCTTCCTTGACCTCCTGTGAACAACTCTTTTCTGCTTACCTTGCTGAGAGACAGGCTCCTCAGATTTAATTGCTTGCACTTGGGCCTTCACTAACATCAACCTTGCGGGAGCTGGATTTTCCTGAGTAGGTGAACATTTTCAGGAAAATCTTCATTCACAGGCTTCTCAATCTCAGCTTGCTCCCCCTGAATGGGAGCAGGGACTTCAATACTTTCTTGCTCCCCCTGAGCAGGAGCTTCTTCCAAGACAACTTTCTCCAAGTGGCCTTCTGCCACGGATTCAGATACTTCAGGATCACTCTACTTTGCTCCCCTTGCTAGGAGCTTCTTCCATGACCACATCTTGTTGAGTACCTGCTTGTACCTCAACATCTGCAACTGATTCAGACTGAACTTCAGTATGGCCTGCTGCCATAACTTCTTCATCAGGTCCACCTGCCTTAGAAGAGACTGAGATGGAGGGAATGGAATCCAATACCTCTCTTAAAATAGAGGCGACTAAGGTGGTGGGCAAGGAATCTGCCACACCAGCTGCACCCTCTTCCAATTGAGCTTCGGATTGGCATCCCACAGCTGACTCTACTGGTTCTTGCTCTGCTTGACTTGCTGCTGCTTGCTCTGCTGGATCTGCTTGCTCTACTTCTACTGCTTCTTGCTCTGCTGCTGCTTCTGGAATATCTGCAATAACTGCTTCTCCTTCAGCCACAGAGGATTTTGACCAAACTCCTTCTTGCACTGAAAAACCACTTTTCTTCAGGTTTCTGGACCTTATAGACTGGCCCATCTTTTCAGCTACTGCACCTGACAATCTACTCCAAAGTGCTTGAAAATCTTGGTCAGTAGATGAGCATACGGAAGGGAAACATTCAACTTGCTCTTTGTTTCCCATAACTGAGCATGTGCAAACATCATTCGCTCAATCATCACTGCGGCCAGGTTTATTTCTTTGTTCTGGATTGCCCAGAACATTATGTCCGAATCTGCCCTAGTGCATGAAGAAAAGGTAGCACTACGAGGTACTAAGATTTGGCAGACTATAAAGTGAAGCAATCTATTGAATGCGGACATCTGATTAATCAAGCTTCCCATCCTTTAACTTAAATCCTGGACCGATAATCCCGAGACCTTTGACTTCATCATTCACAGAGTGAATGCCACTAAATCCAGAGGTCTTCACTCCAAACAAATCACGCAAAAGCTCATGGGTTATTCTGATTTGGATGCCCTTGACAGAGGAAACAAGGGACCCATCTGCTTCTGACTTCAGACAAATGTAGAAGGCTTTTACCAAGTCCGGGTAGCTTACCTCACTGAAGGTGACCACATCCATCCACTGCAATCTTCTTAGAGTATCAACTAGCCTGGCCATGCCATTCTTCTCAAGATTCTGAACATCCACTGCCTTATTTCCGCAAATCTTCGTCTTCACAAACGTAAATCTTTCTTGCTCCCTTGGGGATAAATACTCAGCACTGTAGCCCCCAACACTTCCGGAGATCAACGGAGCGGCCATGGGTGCAGAGAAGAAAAGATTCTGGAAGGGAGGATGATGGAAGGGACGGAAGTTCTCGAAGGAATTCTTCGCGGGAAGAGAAGAAGGCTTCGAAAGTTGCAGAGAGTCGATCCCAAAATCGTTAGGGCATCGGCTTTGGGTGAACAGATAGAGATAAAAGGGTAAAGGTAGAAGACGAGTCGATCCAGAGCGATTTGAGTAAAATAATATTACTTTATTGAACGGAGGAGCGCCAAAGGCGGTAAAGATAGAAAGCGACAAAAAGATTTGACAAGTCAAACAACTTTCCACACAGAAGCGGTCAAAGCATATAGATAACTGAGTTTTGCTTAACTTTAACGGAGAGAGAACTTTCATTTAATCTGAAAAATTTATATGTCAATAAAATCACAGAAATTCTTTCACAAATTGCACATCCCTAGTTCCCTTCTAAGAGATGTAAATCTCTCTTCAGGTAGGGCTTTTGTGAAGATATCTGCCAATTGACCATTTGTATCTATAAACGAAATTTCTAAATTACCACTAGCTACATGGTCTCGAATAAAATGATATCTTACCTCAATGTGCTTCGTCCTTGAGTGTTGAACTGGATTTTTGGTGAGGTTGATGGCACTTGTATTATCACACAATAGAGGAATTGATTTGATGTGAATGCCGAAATCTTCAAGTTGTTGCTTTATCCAAAGAAGTTGTGTACAGCAACTTCCAGCAGCAACATATTCCGCCTCAGCTGTTGATAGAGCTACTGAATTTTGTTTCTTGGATGTCCATGATATTAGGCATCCTGCAAGAAACTGACAACATCCACTGGTGCTCTTTCTATCTACTTTGCAACCAGCATAATCAGCATCTGAATATCCTATTAGATTTATCTCACAAGATCTAGGATACCAGAGACCTAAGTCATGAGTTCTAGCTAAATATCTAAATATTCTTTTTACAGAAATTAAGTGAGACTCTCTAGGGTCTGCCTGATATCTAGCACACATGCATACACTGAACAAAATGTCTGGTCTACTGGCAGTTAAGTAAAGTAATGATCCTATCATACCTCGATAATTCTTTTGATCTACCCTTTTACCTTTTTGATCACTGTCCATTCTGGTTGATGTGCTCATTGGAGTTGATAATGGCTTTGCATCTTCAAATCCAAATTTCTTCAACAGCTCTTTGGTGTACTTTGCTTGACAGATATGAGTGCCATCCTTCCCTTGCTTGATTTGCAATCCAAGGAAGTAGCTTAACTCCCCCATCAAGCTCATTTCGAATTCTCCCTGCATAAGCTTTTCAAAGTACTTGCAAAGAGATTCATCAGTAGATCCAAAATAATATCATCTACATAGATTTGTACAAGAAGTATATGTTTAACCTTAGATTTTATAAATAATGTACTATCTACTTTACCTCTAGTGAAACCATGATTTAATAAGAAGTACTGAGCCTTTCATACCAGGCTCTAGGAGCTTGCTTTAAACCATATAAAGCCTTATGTAGTTTAAATACATGATTTGGAAATTCAGTGTCGTCAAAACCTGGAGGTTGTTCAACATAAACTTCCTCCTTGATGAAACCATTTAAAAAGGCTGATTTGACATCCATTTGAAAAAGTTTTAAATCAAGTGCAGATGCATAAGCAAGTAAAATCCTAATGGCCTCAAGTCTAGCTACAGGTGCATAAGTTTCATCGAAATCTATGCCTTCCTCTTGGGAGTAGCCTTGAGCCACCAATCTGGCTTTGTTCCTTAAGATTATTCCAGACTCATCCAGTTTATTTCTGAACACCCACTTGGTGCCAATAACTGAATGATTGGATGGTCTAGGAACAAGTGACCATACTTGGTTTCTCTTGAACTGATTTAGTTCATCTTGCATGGCTAATATCCAAGATTCATCAGATAAAGCTTCATTGACTGTCTTAGGCTCTACTTGAGAAACAAATGCTAAATAGTCGCATGGAATTACATTACCTCTAGTTCTTACCCCTACAGATGGATCACCAATGATGTTTTCAGGAGGGTGATCTTTCTGATATCTCCATTCCTTTGGAAGATCTTCATGTTGGATTTCTGTTTGCTGCAGTTCTTCCAGAGTTGGATCCTCTTTGTCCTTAATTGAAGTATTCTTTAATTTTTCGGACAAGTCATCTGCATCATCAATGTCACTAATTTCTTCCTTTTTCAAGGAAGGGTTAGATTCATCAAAAATAACATGTACTGATTGTTCAATCAATAAGGAACGTTTATTGAAAACTCTATAACCTTTGGTTTAGAAGAGTACCCCATGAAGATGCCTTCATCTGATTTGGCATCCAACTTACCAATGTCCCTTTTTCCATTGTTATGGATGAAGCAAGGACATCCAAATATTCTGAAATGGCTAATCTTTGGCTTCTTTTCTTTGTAGAGTTCATAAGACGTCTTTTTCAGAATTGGCCTGATCATCACTCTATTTATGATATAACATGCAGTGTTGATAGCTTCGGCCCAGAAATATCTTGGCAGATCATATTCTGACAACATGGTTCTTGCCATATCCAAAAGAGTTCTGTTTTTCCTCTCAGCAATTCCATTCTGTTGAGGTGTCCTTGGAGCTGAGAAGTTGTGCTCAATTCCTTGATCATCACAGAACTTCGTAAACTTTTCATTCTGAAACTCACCACCATGATCTGATCGAATAGAGACAATTGAGAATTTCTGAACTTTCTTACTGAAGCTGACAAAATTTTCAAATGTGTCATCTTTGTGCTCTAAAAAGGATACCCAAGTGAATCTTGAATAATCATCAACTATTACAAATCCAAAATTCTTTCCTCCCAAACTGGTAGTCCTCATTGGCCCAAATAAATCCATGTGAAGTAGTTCTAAGGGCTTTGAGGAGGTTACTACAGTCTTTGATTTGAAGGAGCTCTTGGTGTGCTTTCCTCTTGCACAAGGTCTGCAAATGCTATCCAATCTGAAATTTACCTTTGGCAGTCCTTCAACTAGTTTTCTCTTTCTGAGCTTGTTCAACCCATCCAAGCTGCAGTGGCCCAATCTTCTGTGCCACAACTCAGTTGATTGATCTTTACTAGCTGCCAAACACACATCTTGATCCTTGAGTTTCTCGAGATATAGAACATACAAATTTCTTTCTCTGTAGGCTTCAAATATGACTGCACCATCCTTTAAGATACTGCATTTTGATTCTTGAAACTGAATTTGATGGCCTTTGTCACACAACTGGCTGATGCTGATGAGATTGTGCTTTAACCCTTTGACCAGCATTACATCTTCTATAACTGATTTTCCTTTGATGTTCACAGACCCGCTTCCTATCACAGTCCCTTTTCCATTATCTCCATAGGTGACTGTACCTTCTTCAGCTTGGAGATCAACAAATATCTTCTTGTTGCCTGACATATGCCTTGAGCACCCACTATCCAAATACCATTTGGATGCTCGAGGGTTAACCTGAAATGAGAACATCAAGCTTTAGGTACCCAATTCTTTTGGGTCCTGATTGGTTAGTATCATCAACTTTACCTTTTAATATCCATTTTTTATGTCTTGTTGGGCATGTAATTTTAATATGTCCTAACTTGTTGCAGTGACTGCAGCAGGATAACTTAGTCACTTTTTCTATATATTTGAAATCAGCTTTGTATGCTATATCTTGTTCGGGTACAAATTTTGGTGTTGGATATTTTAGGGTATATTATGGTTTCTTCATTGTCTGGGGGTGTATATCCTAATCCATTTTTCTTTTTACCCGATCTCCTAGCACCTTTAATATTAAAGAGTTTTTACCATTGGTGAATTTCTCTAGTGTACTTGATAGATTATCATTTTCTTTATTTAGTCTTTCTATTTCTATTTTAATTCACCTAAGTCTTCTTTTTTTTTCTAGAAGATTTATTTTCTTATTTTTCTCTTTTAAATCTTCACATAATAATTCATTTCTTCTTTTATGTTCAGTAATTTGTTTTCAAGTTCTTCATTTTCTGTTCTTAGGTCTGAATTTGTATTTTCTAGACAGATTATATTTTTCTTACTAGTTTTAAGTAATTTGCATACTTCTTTGTATTTTTCATAAAGTTCATTAAAAGCATTTTCCAAATGTCAGAATCTGAATCATTGCATGAATCAAAAGAAGAGTCAGAGGTTACCTTGTCTTCGGTGTTGGCCATGAGAGCCAAGTTGGCTTCTTCACCTTCACTGCTCGAGCTTGACTCACTGTCTGAGTCACTGCTGTTCTCCCAAGCAGCTGCCATTGCTTTCTTTTTGTACTTCTTAAATCTTCTGAAGTTGTCCTTCTTCTTGTGATCACTCTTTTTGATCATGGGACAATCTGCCTTGATGTGTCCAGGCTTCTTGCATTCATAACAAATCACTTCTCCTTTCTTTTGATCCTTTACTTCTGGTTTTCTAAAGTCTTTGTTTTTCTTAAAAATTTCTTCCGACTGATATTTCTTTTTCTTTGCTAGAATCCTTTGAAGCTTCGAGACAGCATGGCTTCTTCATCATCACTGTCTTTACTACTCTCACTATTATCCAAGATTCTTCTGAATTATCTTCACTTGCTTTGAGAGCATTTGATTGTTTCCTTCTGCTGGAGGATTCTCCTAATCTCTCCATGTTTATCTCGTGAGCCATGAGAGATCCTATTAGCTTTTCCAATGACATTAATTTTAAATCATTGGCTTCTTCAATGGCTGTTACCTTCGGAGTCCAAGAAGATGGTAAAGATCTGAGGACTTTTCTAACCATATCTGGTGCATTATAGACCTTTCCCAAACCGGCTAATCCATTGTGATGTCAGTGAATCTGCTGAACATTTGAGTTATTGATTCACCTGTCTGCATCTGAAATCTTTCATATTGAGCTACTAGAATATCAATTCTTGTCTCCTTTACCTTGTCTGTCCCTTCATAGGTAATTTTGAGCTTTTCCCATCTCCATTGCGGACTTGCAGGCTGAGACTCTATTGAACTCTTTCTTGCTTAGGGCACAGCATAATATGCTCTTGGCTTTGCAGTTTAAGGATATTCTTTTCCTATCATCATCTGTCCACTGAGCCTTAGCGTTTGTGACCAAAAGATCACCTTCTTCTACAATGGACCAGATTGTGTAATCATGACCTTGTAGAAAATATTCCATTCTAGTCTTCCAGTATGTGTAATCTTCTCCATCGAACAAGGGAGGCCTGTTGACTGACTGACCTTCGAAGTTACTTTGGGCTGCCATTGATCTTTGCTCTTCAGATCGTTGGATCTTCTTCTTTGTCGAAGAGACGAGCTCTGATACCACTTGTTGCCCAGCTAGCTAGCCCAGAGGGGGGTGAATGGGTTATTAAAACTTCGATCTCTGATTAAAACCTGTTTACTGAAAGGATTGCACAACTTAATAACAAGGTTAGAGTTAGAGCAAACAAGACAACAATCACACAAAACACATCCACAAGACACAAGGATTTTTATCCTGGTTCGGAACTCCTCTCCACAGGAGACCTACGTCCAGTCCCTGAGCAATACCTCAGGATTTTACTACCAAGGGTACAATCCCCCTTAAGGATCCTTACACCCAGCCTCAACTGGTCTTCCTTCAGCCTGGAACACAACCTGATACCAGGTCTGAAGGGACCAACACCACCCTGGATACCACCAGTCTTCCTTCGTCCAGAAGGGAACAACAACCACCATACCACCAGTCTCCTTCGTCCAGAAGGAACACAATCTAATAAGAAAAGAGTGTGGAAACAGGCTTCAGACTCTAGCTTGACCAGCTACACACTGAAGCTCTTAAGCCCCGAGAGAGAAGAGATTTTACAAGGTTTTTCTCTCCAAGGACTACACAAGCTCTCACAAATAAAACTATTTTTGATCACAGAGAGCTAAGAGCTTAGAACAAGTTGGAGTGGAAGCTTCGCTCTTTTCAATCTTCTGAGGACTCTAAGAGATGGATTTCTTTCTCTTCAGAATCAAGCGTTGTTTTTCACTATCTCTTGTTTTCCGTCTTGAGTCTTCTATTTAAACTGCTGATTCAAATTCGAACGTTGAAGTGTCCGTTGTCTCTTATCCTTGTGTACGTTAGACTGGTCACAAAGGAAGCTTCTGATCGTCAGTCTTTTATCCTTGTGTACACGCCAAGAGATGTCATAGAACTTTGTATCTTGTGTCCAACGTTGTCCAGATGAGTCTTGTCAGATATCTGTAAGCATATCATCAATAAATAGAAGACAGCTAAGACTGCTGTCTATTGTTAGTTGAGATGGAACAGATATTGCAGTATATAGCAAAGCTCCTTTCTGTCTAAAAAAGTACGTAGACAGAGTAGCATAGAAATGGAAGATATTGTCTGCATGCATGGGAGATACGATCAGAGAGCATTAATGCATAGCAGTCAACGGACAAGATATGACTTTGACTTTTCAACGCTATTAAAAGGCATTATACTGATGACATCAAGAAATTCGATAAAAAGAATTTGCTGACTTATGAAATCGTTATGAATTATAGCAAGTCGTTATGAACTGTAAGGAAATCGTTGTGATAACTTATGAAGTCGTTACAACAAGCAGTCGTTGCGAGTTCTGAAGAAATCGTTACAAGAAATCGTTATGACTATCGAGTTGTAAGGAATCGTTACACGAAATCGTTATGATTCAAGTGTAAGGAATCGTTACACGAAATCGTTATGATTATCAAGTTGTAAGGAAATCGTTACACGAAATCGTTATACAAAGCAAGGCGTTATGATCAGTGAAGAAATCGTTATGAACTAAAGAAATCGTTATGAAGTCTAAAGAAATCGTTACGGCTAGAGAGTCGTTGCGATTCTAAAGAAATCGTTACGAGGTCTAAAGAAATCGTTACGGCTAAGAGTCGTTGCGAGTTCTAAAGAAATCGTTACGAGGTCTAAAGAAATCGTTACGGCTAGAGAGTCGTTGCGTTTCTAAAGAAATCGTTACGAGGTCTAAAGAAATCGTTACGGCTAGAGAGTCGTTGCGAGTTCTAAAGAAATCGTTACGAGGTCTAAAGAATCGTTACGGCTAGAGAGTCGTTGCGAGTTTCTAAGAAATCGTTACGAGGTCTAAAGAAATCGTTACGGCTAGAGAGTCGTGCGAGTTTCTAAGAAATCGTTACGATATCGATTTGTTTTGAGTTTTCCCGTCAAAGAGGAAATCGTTCTGCTTATCAAAGAAGTCGATACAAAGACTTGGATAGAAGTGATGAGACTTACCAGATTGTCTTGAACTTTCATTTTTCTTTTATTTCCTGTTCTCAAGGCTCAAGAATCCATTAGTGTTATTTTGTTAATCATCAAAATTAATATATAAATAAATGGAATATTTATTATGGGGACAGTTTGGTCATCATTTATATCATTAATAGAGTAATGTATACAGGCCGATTCTGAAGAAGACTGGCGTAGAACCCTACAAAGGAAAGAAGCCAAGATCAGCCTTTCAGAATTTTTTGGATGTTCCCTTGCTTCATCCACAACAATGGAAAAAGGGGAATTGAGTAAGTTGATGCCCAATCATAGAACTCTTTATGGGGTCCACTCTAAACCCAAGGTTATAGAGTTTTCAAAAACGCTCATATTAATAACATCTGTAACATGTTATTTTTGATGAATTCTAACCATTCCTTAAAAAGGAGAAATTAGTGACATTGGATATTGCAGATGACTTGTCCGAAAATAAAGATACCTCTTAAGGACAGGAAATACACTCTGGAAGAATGCAGCAACTGAAATCCAACATGACAATCTTCCAAAAGAATGAGACATCAGCGAAAATCACCCTCCTGAAAACATTATGGTGATCCCTCCGTAGGGTAAGAACAAGAGGTAATGTAATTCCTGTGATTATTTAGCCTTTGTTTCTCAATAGAGCCTAAGACGTCAATGAAGCTTTATCTGATGAATCTTGATATTAGCCACGCAAGATGAACTAAATCAGTTCAAGAGAAAACAAGTATGGTCACTTGTTCCTAGACCATCCAATCATTCAGTTATTGCACCAAGTGGGTGTTCAGAAATAAACTGGATGATCTGGAATAATCTTAAGGAAAAGGCCAGACTGGTAGCTCAAGGCTACTCCCAAGAGGAAGGCATAGATTTCGATGAACCTATGCACCTGTAGCTAGACTTGAGGCTATTAGGATTTTACTTGCTTATGCATCTGCATTTGATTAAACTATTTCAATTGATGTCAAATCAGCCTTTTTAAATGGTTTTATCAAGGAGGAGTTTATGTTGAACAACCTCCAAGTTTTGATGATACCGAATTTCCAAAATCAGTATTTAAACTACATAAGGCTTATATGGTTTAAAGCAAGCACCTATAGCCTAGTATGAAAGGCTCAGTCTTTCTTATTAGATCATGGTTTCACTAGAGGTAAAGTAATAGTACATTATTTATAAAATATAAGGTTAAACATATACTTCTTGTGCAAATATATGTAGATGATATTATTTTTGGATCTACTGATGAATCTCTTTGCAAGTACTTTGAAAAGCTTATGCAGGGAGAATTCGAAATGAGCTTGATGGGGGAGCTAAGCTACTTCCTTGGATTGCAAATCAAGCAAGGGAAGGATGGCACCATATCTGTCAAGCCAAGTACACCAAAGAGCTGTTAAAGAATTTGGATTTGAAGGTGCAAGCCATTATCAACTCCAATGAGCACATCAACCAGAATGGACAGTGATAAAAAGGTAAAAAGGTAGATCAAAAGATTATCGAGGTATGATAGGATCATTACTTTACTTAACTGCAAGTAGACCAGACATTTTGTTTAGTGTATGCATGTGTGCTAGATATCAGGCAGACCCTAGAGAGTCTCATTTAATTTCAGTAAAAGAATATTTAGATATCTGACTAGAACTCATGATTTAGGTCTCTGGTATCCTAGATCTTGTGAAATAAATTAGTAGGATATTCAGATGCTGATTATGCTGGATGCAAAGTAGATAGAAAAAGCACTAGTGGGTTTTGTCAGTTTCTTGCAGATGTTTAATATCATGGTCATCCAAGAAACAAAATTCAGTAGCTTTATCAACAACTGAGGCAGAATATGTTGCTGCTGGAAGTTGCTGTACACAACTTCTTTGGATAAGCAACAACTTGAGGATTTCGGAATTCACATCAAATCAATTCCACTATTGTGTGATAATACAGTGCCATCAACCTCACCAAAAATCCAGTACAGGCACTCAAGGACTAAGCACATTGAGGTAAGATATCATTTTATTCGAGACCATGTAGCTAGTGGTAATTTAGAATTTTCTTTATAGATACAAATGGTCAATTAGCAGATATCTTCACAAAAGCCCTACCTGAAGAGAGATTTACATCTCTGAAGGGAATTAGGGATGTGCAATTTGTGAAAAGATTTCTGTAACTTTATTGACATATAATTTTTTTTCAGATTAATGAATTTTCTCTCCTTTAAGAATAAGCAAAACTCAGTTATTACATGCTTTGACCTCTATTGTGTTGAAAGTTGTTTGACCCGTCAAACGGTTTTGTCGTTTTCTGGCTTTACTCGCCTTTGGCGCTCCACTTTTCGGTAAAGTAATATTAATTTATTCAAATCGTTCTGAGAACGACTTGTCTTCTACCTTTACCCTTTATTCTTTTATCTGTTCACCCAAAGCCGATGCCCTAACGATTTCGGCATCGACTCTCTGCAACTTTCGAAGCTTTCTCCTCTTCCCGCGAAGAATCCCTTCGAGAGCTTCCTCCCTTCCATCTCTCCCTTCACCAGAATCTCTTTCTCCTCTGCACCCATGGCCGCTCCGATGATCACCAGAAGTGTTGGAGGTTACAGTGCTGAGTTTCTGTCCCCGAAGGAGCAAGAAGGTTTACCTTCGTGAAGACGAAGATCTGCGGAAATAGGCAGTGGATGTTCAGAACCTTGAAAGAGTGGCATGACCAGTCTAGTCGAAGCTTTGAGAAGAATGCAGTGGATGGATGTTGCTACTTTCACCGAGGTAAGTTATCCGGAACTGGTGAAAGCGTTTTCACATGTGCTTGAAATCAGAAGCGGACGGTCCCTTGTCTCCTCTGTCAGGGGTATCCAAATCAAGATAAACCATGAGCTATTGCATGAGTTGTTTGGAGTAAAGACCTCTGGGTATAGTGGCATTCACTCTGTGAATGATGAAGTAAAGGGTCTCGGAATTATTGGTCCCAGGGTTTAAGCTGAAAGATGGAAAGCTATATATTAATCATATGTCCGCATTTAATCGGTTGCTTCACTTTATTGTCTGCCAAATTATAGTACCTCGAAGTGCTACGTTTTCTTCATGCACTAGGGCAAATTCGGATAAGGTTCTGAGCAATCCAGAACAAGGAGATAAACTTGGCCGCTGTATGATTGAGCGAATGAAATTTGTCATGCTCAGATATGGGAAACCAAGAGCAAGTTGAATGTTTCCTTGCCCTATGCTCATCTACTCACCAAGATTTTCAAGCACTTTGGAGTAGATGTGTCGGAGCAGTAGTAGAGAAGATGGGCCAGTCTATAAGGTCCAGAGATTTGAAGAAAAGTGGTTTTTCAGTGCAAGATGGTTTTGGACAAAGACCTCTGTGGCAGAGGGAGAAGCGATTATTGGAGATATCCCAGAAGTTCAAGAAGAAGCAGCACCAGCAGAGCAAGCAGCACAGCAGAGCAAGCAGCAGCACAGCAGAGCAAGCCAGCAGCAGTACCAGTTTGGCCAAGCCAGGCAGAAGTTTCAGATCACCTGTTGTGGAGATTGACTCTCATTCTCCAGAAGTTCGATGGAAGAAGGTGCAGCTGGTGTGGCAGACTCTTTGCCCACCACCTTAGTCGCCTCTATTTTAAGAGAGGTATTGGATTCCATTCCCTCCACCTCAGCTACTTCTAAAGTAGGTGGACTTGTTGAAGAAGAAGTTATGGCACCAGGCCATACATAAATTCAGTCTGAACCAGTTGCTAATGTTGAGATACAAGCAGGTACTCAACAATATGTGGTCATGGAAGAAGCTCCTAGCCAAGGGGAGCAAAGTGTCATTGAACCTGAAGTGTCTGAATTCGTGGCAGAAGGCCACTTGGAAAATTGTTTTGGGAGATGCTCCCTGCCCAGGGGGAGCAAGAAAGTGTTGAACTCACTGCTCCTATCAGGGGGCAAGTGGGCACTGAGGAACATTGATTGAGAATGTTCCTGAGTCAGCTGCCCCATCTCAGGAAATTCCTCCTCCAGCCAGTGTTCCTGTTAGTGAAGGCCCAAGTGCAAGCAATATTAATCTTGAGGAGCCTGTCACTCAGCAGGGAAGCAGAAGAGAATTGTTCTCAGAAGGCCAAGAAAGGGCCATAGAAAAGTAAATTTGAAGCCTGTTATGGCATTGTTGAAGGCTCAGGAGATATCTTGTCATCAGTTCAGACAAGTATTCAAGCATTGTTGCTAGTCAAGCTTCAACCTCCTCAGACTTATCTTCATCCGAAATGCAATGAGGTGGTTCAATAAAGAGATGTCTGATATGAAGTCTATGCTTGTTGTTCTGTCAAGGACTAGTAGGGTTCTCCGAGCAGACCAGCTGTTGCTCCTCGGCCACCAAGGCCAGCAGGGCCATCTGCTCAAGGGTCTCAGCCAGCAGGGCCATCATTTTGGATCAGCAACCAGTGTCAGCTTCAGGGTCTTCAGGACCCTCCTCAGCAGTTAGAGAAGGTCAGGCTAAGTGAAAAGAGCCAATGACAGCTTCTAAGGCCCCTGACACTTCATCTCTTGCCACTCCAACCCTCTCCTCACCTCCATCTCCTTCTACAGCCCCTCCTGCACCACCAAACATCAAACACTCTGTGCCTCGCACCCAACACTCATCCTTCATTTCATCTCACCCTTCCTTCTCTCCCACTCCTTCTCACATCTCAGCTCCATCCTCATTCAATCCCAAACCTTCACCTCCTCAAGCTCAAACACCTCCAGTTCAACCAACTTCATCCTTTAATCCCAAACATCTTTTGTATCCTCCTACTCCTCCTTCTTCTGTTATCTTTCCTCCGGAAAAACTCTACCACTTGGTGTCTTTGACACAAATCTTCCGGATGATTTTGAAAGAAAACCCTTATCACCATTCTCTCTCCATGCTTCTCATATCACAGACTGATCCTCCCAGTCCTGCCAAGAAAAAGAGGAAACTCCCTCCTCTCTTAGCATCTCCTCTGTTCCCTTATTCCCTCCTCTTTGGTATTTCTTACCCTTGAT
>CM024763.1:48446644-48505950 GCA_014218235.1 Colocasia esculenta | reverse complement strand
GGGGCCCGATGGAGCTGGTTTGGCGGCTGCGTGAGGTCGAGGGTGATGGTGGGGAAGGGGGCGGAGGCGGACAGGGTAGCCATTGTGGAGGCGTA
This sequence comes from Colocasia esculenta, assembly GCA_014218235.1. Classification (NCBI taxonomy): domain Eukaryota; kingdom Viridiplantae; phylum Streptophyta; class Magnoliopsida; order Alismatales; family Araceae; genus Colocasia; species Colocasia esculenta. The sequence goes on along the minus strand of CM024763.1, from coordinate 48,505,855 downwards.
TGGTGCCCCAGGGAAGAAGCCCGAGCTGACCAGGGCATCCCTGCTAGTGCTGGAGCCGGAGAGGATCATGGCAGCTGCCGCCGACGTGGTGCTCGCCATGGCGGTCGCGGCTGCGGGGAGGGGGTGGTTGTGGTTGCCCTCGTAGGTTGTGATCAGGATGCCCTTGTCCTCAGCACACCTCTGCACCTGCACTTATTGCCAAAGATATATATTCATATTGGTGAAATTGCAACTATTTGCAAATAAAATTTAAAGTTTGCACTCTCTCTCTCTCTTGCCATGTGTGTGTACTTTTTCTGTTCTTCTCGAGCTTCCTAATTAAGAGTTATATCATATATAAAACCGACAAAAAGGTAGGCATATATATAGCTCAACTCTCTCAGCGTAGCATCTTGGACTCTAGGGTTTTCGAATACAACTGGCCGCAGCTCCTACCTGAGTACATTAGTTTATTCGGTTCAAACACCAATCCTGTTTGCCTTTTGACAATCAAACATGAAGTATAAGAGGAAACTACGAACATACACAGGGGAAGTTCTTAAACCAGTGGATTCAAGTTTGAGGATATTTATGCAGTACTATGACGTGGAAGTGAGCAGAGGACACAAGTTACACCAGTTATACCCAGACCTTCCTTGCTTATAAGGTGTCTAGATTTCTAACCTAACTTAGTTTTCAAGGAAGATCAACGAGGCGCCCGGAAAGTTTTGAAAACTTGATGAACTCGAACTTCTCCAAACTCATGAATACATCATGTTTTAAGCTACTCACCTCCAACAACAACTTTGACTGGACTCTCCTGTATCCTTTCGTCAAGCTTCAACTGGGTCGACATGTTTGACGTAGATTCCCGACTAATCCAGCCATATACTAATTGACCAGGTGATTTTCAAAGTTTTGTACATCACCGGTATATATCCCTGAGGCTTTAATTAACTTCTACACAGTTGAAGCTTGCTTGCCGTACGTCACAAGTAATCCCTAAGAAAGACTGAGCTTAACGCCCTAACTACGACCCATATCTGTACAAGGATAGGATCACCTACCCAAACATCTCCCAGATGGAAAAATTAAGTAGTTATCTATTGCAAACATGCATGCTAAGAGTGGTTATAAATTATCGTTTGGGATTAATGTGGCTCTCACCTGCTTCCGGACGGGGCACCCGACGGCCATGGTGCACCTGTAGTAGGCCCGTGGACATGGGTTTCCCTTCGCCATCTTCTGCCCATACTTCCTCCACTGGCATCCATCGTTAATCTGAGAACATTGTTCACAGAAATCTCCCATTAATGCCAGCTAAAGAAGATGCCGAGTTAGGGCAACAGTGGTACGTCGTACAGTTATATATGCAGCAGGTGAGAAAAGGGGGGAGGAAATTAAAGGTGCGTGCAACGACCCACCATGGGTGCATCCGATCGAGCTCGAACGGAGACCCTCGCCTTGCGACACGGGACCTCCGGTGCAGCACGGTCGGCGTTCCGGTCGCTCTCGTCGTCGTGAGTGAGACGTCTCTTGGCGGCTGGAACGGTGGCTCGTTGGCCCTTGGACGCCATGTCGGCACTGTTCGACAGCGAAGGCGAAGGTTCATTCTCGCCGTCGGAGGTGTCGTCGTCTACGTTGTTGTGTGCGCAGGCGGCAGGGCCCTGTTCCACGAGATGCTGCTCCGACAACGCCAGCTGACCTGACGCTTCGTTCTTAGCGCACCTCATGGTCTGTCAGTAAAAATCAGATGAAAAGGTCAGGTCCGCGAAACACCACTGTTTATTTGTTCCTTTCGGAAAATAAAGGGGCATGCATGATATACGTTAAAATGCAAAAGCTCGAATTTAAAACCTAAATATTGAGTTCAAGCACAATACTCTTTCTGTATATAAAGATAAAACTTTTATAAAATTTTAATATGAGACTAAACTACACACCAATCGAGTTGAGACGCAACAATAGTGACAGATGTCCATATATGTAGAAACGATCTAATAGATAATTCACTCACTCTGATATTATGTTAAAAATTCAAACTCTAGTCTAAAATTTAAACATTAAATTGAGGAAATTCCCTACATATATAAGATAAAACTCTCTTAACTTTTTAAAATATGACTAACACAACAATATGATTGAGTACATGGTATGCCATGCACTTCTTGTCTGAGCATGCGTACACCGCGTAGGCATCTTGTCCAATTTCTTTCGTCATTTTGCATGTCTGTCCACACTAAGGGACCACTGATCAATTAATGATGATTAGATATATATACATTGACTGGTAGAAATTTTTGGATACTAGGTACACATATATGTGGAGATAAATTAAGATGAATATACACAAATATAATGTAGAGAACTTAATTGAAGTATATATACATATGACATACATATTTTGCACAGCAATAGCTGAAGGTAAGAGATCAGTGGGGGATCTTATGGACTGACTTGGTGAAGAACACAAGGAAAAATTAGGATCTCTATGTAGTACATCTCCTTCTCTATGCATATATAGATTTATCTTTACCAAGAAACAACAGAACTTCAAATTAATTTCTGAGAAGCTACTGTATGTGCTGTTCTCATCCATAATTTTTCCTCTTAGACTAGAATAAACATATACACGCACACAAATGGGGAAGTATATTAACCCGCGGGTCTCTGTGTTATTGTTGATATATAGGTACATGCGTCTACATTGATGACACTGGAAAACATGTTGACCCATATTCCATGTGAGGACAATAATATTGGTCTTCAGATTTGTTGTCGATCGAAAAAACAAAACATGAACCTTGGAAGGTGTATGTTTAATTTCTGTGTATAACATTAAATGCTCACGAAAAACCAGCAGTACTTTACCTTCTCGAAGAGAAGAATCTGTTTACTGGGAACGATTGACCGTGTCTTGTTCATTGTCATGATCACCATGTTCATGAAGCCATAGTCTACCGATGTGGTGAGGCAATTTTTTCTTTAGAAGCTAGCATTATGCATATATACCACCTAAGCTAATCCTTCAGATGTACAAATAGATCTATTAATTTGTGTGGATTGATCTATCTGCTTTTATACAGAGATAAGGCCCTTTCGATTCCTTGTATCATGTACTAGCTGTTTCGAAAACTATGGGCCTCTTCTGGTTGGAAAAGAAAATCTCATGATCGCGCATGCATCTCTCAGACCGAATTAAATCCTCACGAATGGAGCTCCACGAATCACAAGCTTGGCGAAAGGATACACCAGAGAGAAGCGAAGAACCAACCACAAATTCAAGTGACTAAATAAGGACAAATAAAGACGGGAAAATTAGAAGCACCTGATCAGCTGGTCGATTTTCTCGGGCCTGCTGCTGCATGGCCAGGTGGAGCTGGCCCTGCAGTGCACTGTAGTTCCTGGTGAGCTGCTCCAGTGTGCTCCTCAGCCTCTGGTTCTCCTCGCTCAGTCGGTGGAGCTCGTCTTTGAGTATTCTCAGCTGCCATGGGTCGCAAATTTTAAAGACTATTGTTTGAGCAGCACAGCAATCAAATTTCATCAGCTAAAAAGTTAAACAAACCAAGAAGAATTCATGCACCTTCTCATCATCGGGTCTGCCATTGTCCTGATCTCCTCCAATCCCCGTGTTCACAGTCAGAAGATGAAGTCCCGTCTGCAAGTAAATCAGACGCCGACGGATTTCATCAGCTTCACACATGGATCCAAAAGAAAGAACAAGATCCCCATCACCTCAAAAAATTGCTTTTTTTTCTCCATATATATATATATATATATATAATGACGCTTACGTTGACGTCGGAGAACGACGGATCCTTCCGGCTGCCGGACGACCCCCGGCCAGATAGATCGTCGGCACCCCCCTTCCTCCGGCTCTCGCAGAAGAAGTCGACCTCCTCGATCCCCTCCCGCCTGTCCCCGGCACCACCACCGGCGTCGTCACGACCACCGGAGTGCCTCTCCCGCTGAAGGAAGGCACTGGGCTGCAGCAGCGCCATCTCCCTCGGTCTCTCCATATCCAACGAGACCACTCCAGGACCCCCTTCTGCACCACACACCACAAGCTGTATAAGCCGCCGCCACCAACAACAAGGATATAGCTTTGCCCAGTACGACAGAAGGAGAAGAAGACGGAATTGGGCGCGCGTCAGAGAGAGAAGTTATATGAAGAACAACAAGAACAAGAGCTTGAGAAGAGCAAGAAGATCAGAGAGAAGAAAGCTTCCTTGCTTGCCCACAAGTGAGGAATAAGGAAGACGAAGAGGAGAGCGTCGGTGTTGTGGGGTGTGTGTGTGTGAAGAGTGAAGCCTGATCCGAAGCGTCTTCTAGCTTGCTGGCTGGGGGAGATAAAATGAGTTGGGTGATGACGTAATCGGGACGTCTGGCTGACAGCTGGCTCCCCGGCGAAACGGCGGGAACGAAAGGCGGATCGGATCCGCACGCCCTCCGCGCGTGGTCCCCAACGAGCTGGGCGGAAAACGGAACGGAACGGGGCTGCGGGGCCTTGTGTCAAAAAGCGGGGTCGCCGTGGGTTTGGGCCGTTAAAAGCGACGGCGTTCGCCCCACGGGCTGGTCAACGGGGTCCAACGCCTCGCCCCACCCGCATCGCCCTCTACGGTTGGTTAGACGTCGGGGAGGGGGTCCGCTTAACGCGGGACCCACATGAACCCCCGCGCCGCTATCTCTTCCGGTCTGACTCTCGACCGGCGCGAAGGGGCCCGGACCGGTCCCGTCCAGTCGGCACTGCTTGACCGGACTCATTTATCATTTTTTAATTATTTTTCTATATATGTAGGAGTATACCAAAAAACGTATATAACTATAGTTTTCTTTCTCAAGAGGAAGCACATGCATTAAAAAAGACTTGTTAATAATCAAGATGCAACTTTCGATCTTGACTTTTTTTTTTTTTTCAAAAGATACGAGAGAAAGCTGTGTTCAAACTATCACTTGTGCCCCCCAGTTTATCTACAAATTATTTAACAATGACCATGACAATTTATACCGAACATAAATGACCGCTAGTCCCTGCTATAGACTAAGAACAAAGCTGTGAGAGGGAAACCAGCCAAAAATAATAATAATAAAGCCAGCGGAAACCCTGAGATTTAATTTGCACTAATAAGAAGGGACTAATTAATCTAGTGGATGACATAGATCACTTATTAACAAGTTACAACAAAAGGCATAGTATGTGAGAGTGTAGAGAGAGAGTTTGATGGGATCCTGACTAGAGAGAGAGGGTAGTATCCGGTATTGGGCTTTAGGCGTTTACTTTGAAGAGATTATGAGGGTTGTTGTTGGACTAATCTATATTGTCTCCAAGTCTTTTAATAAGAGGACAATAAGGTTTAGGTTATTCATTATTTCCTGTGATGCAACGACTTTGCTACACACTTCATGTCCAAAAATGGAGATCCGTAGGAAGAGTGGAGGTGGGTGTGGCCAAATCCTTTTGGTGTTCCATTTTTTGTTCTCCAAATTAAGTAACAAATATGCTTCCAGCACACAAACTTGACCTTGCATTTTAATTAAAGTGCACCTATTCAAATGTCCATCAAAAGTTAACTATTAAAACCCATTAATGTAATTATCAAGTCATAAAACTAGACTAAGTGATAGATATGGAAGTATGATGTGCAAATATGCGAGACTCTGACATACTTAATTATGAGCTTATGAACTTTTCTTTACCATTGAATGAATCATTGCATGATGAAGGGGAATAAAATTATCTGTAATTATATATACCCCTTAGTATTCAGTTTACTTAATTTATATTTCTATATTTCTCATGCTGTAATATACTTGTATTACACCGTATTTCATGATGCATATGTCCTGTGATGAGCTGCTGTTTGTTTAGCTTAATTTTAGATGCATTTAAAGTAAAGTATACCTTAAAATCTTTATTATATGTTATTTAGCTCTCTGAACTTTTATATTTTATGTGTTCAACAAAATATGCTTTTAGGCTTGACAGTGTAATTAGACCATTCGAGATTGAAATGAAATAACATTCTTTAACATAAATATATAGGAGTAAGAATAAAATGCGCAGGGATGAACATGTAATTACTGTTCATAAAATTATATATGAACCCGTCAATGGTGTATTAAATTAATGCCGGGTGATGGCGTCTTCTCTCTTGTGTACTCCAGCTGACAAGGACTCGACAATATCCCAATGGACATGCACTTATGAGAAATATTTAGTGCATATCTTGGTGTACACTAAGCATGGGGGTGTGCCATTTCAACATCAATATGGCTGTGTGCACTCTACCTCCAACCATCCAACTATACATGACACTATGTGCATGCCTGTTTGATCTTATAATTAATTTCACACACTATTGTGTGCGAAGAAACGTAATCTTGAGAAGACCTCCAAGGCCATGGACGAAGGGATCCCTTTCGAAGTGATGGCTTCATCTCGGAGGTGGAGATCTGGTCCACACAGAGATGGATATGGCCTATGGGGTTGGAAACCCAGACTATGTACGATGGCGACACCAGTGCCGTAACATTTTGGTTATTGTAATAAGGAGAACGACGTCGTTGTTCTCTCCTATATATGAAAGACTAATTAAAAACGCCGGTTAAGTCCCACCGCAGACTCTCTATCTCATCCCAGTCTGTGCAATCCGTGTAGTATCGAGATGATCAAGTACAAAGATCTGTACATATAGTATTCCACGATTAGGAGAAATAAATTAAACCCATTTGTTTTCTTCTTGGATCAAGTCCGGAGATCATGACATCTAATTAATTGTATGATGTTCTGGGTTCCAGATGAACGTCTCCGTCGCTGTATTATACACAGTTTGGAATTGGATGCCCGCAAGAGACAAAGGGGCATGTTCAAGTTCGTATACGCTCAAGTGTTTTCGCTTAATGATGAGGTTTAAGGTTCCTTAACTGACTCTAATTACCTAGTCATTAATTCAACATTTGTCCGATAATATTTGGGCGGGCAGTAAATCTTATTGAACCTGTTTAATTTTATGTGATTGTTTCCGACAAAAGTGGACAATATTTGGTGTCCCTACATCTTTTCCACATCTTATCAACATTTATGAACCTATCACATGATACTTAAATTTACCAACTACGACTTTTGTGCTTGTTTCGGTGCTTTTATTTCCACACTGCACCTCTCTCTCCCCACTCCAACTTCTTGAGGTGGTCTGGACATTGTGCCCAAGTGTCTTGCTCTAGTTAATTATGTGAATCTTAATATATAAGTATAGCTTTATTTTCTCTCTCCTCTCTCTCTCTCTCTCTCTCTCTCTCTCTCTATATATATATATATATATATATATATATATATGATAGGTACGTGCATGGGATGTTGAAAGCAATTGGAGGGAAAGGAGAAGACAAGGGGGTGTGGAGGCGTGAACGGGGTGTTTAAATGGTCGTGGGAGGGTCACATGCGACGTTCTTTGGAGTCAACCAATCCCAACAAAAGCCAGAGGGAAGGGGAGAAGGCTGGCAAAGAAAGGGACGGGGTTGTGTAGAAACAGAGAAGGAAGAGAAAAGGAGGACAAGAGGAACAAGAAGAAGAAAGTGAAGGAAAGGTGGTAAACGATAGCGGCGCCCTCTCCAGCACTCAAAAAAGATAAAGTAGTCAAGAAGCCTCATGGGTTTCTGAGCACGACAGCGATGGAAGAAGAGTGTCTATGCATGAGTTAATTCCCATATTCACACTGAACATGAGAGAGAGATTGGAACTTGGAAGAGGGTGAAATTGGAAAGATACATGTACTCACACGCGCCCACAACTCCACTGAAGTGTCTTTTGCAAGAAAAACTCCACATGGAGTACTGCTAACTTCAGCCTTGAATATTGTGTAGGTGTTTAGAGAAATATAAAGGCTTCGGAATCTAATGAACATCTTGTGTAGTCGAGGTTTCTCTAACTGCTGTCAACTTGCCTTGGCCGGTGGGAGGGTGCCTTCGATTCATCTTTTTCTTTCTTTTTTTTTTCAGATGAACTCACATAGTATTCGGGCTACAAGAAGAACAACTAAGCAAATCACAAAATAGGACGATGACAGAATTTATGTCAAAAAATATAATACATATGGATAGAAAGAGTAAGCTTCAAACTAACATTCATAAAGGACAACATCAGAACGAAGGGCTCGTCTCCAAATCGTGGACTAAGATCAAAAGATCTGAAGGATATGTTTTAGCAATGTCGGGAGGAGATCAAAATGAGAGTCTATTCTTAAGGAGATAGACTACAATTTTTCTATGAAGCAAATCAGAGGAGATAGCTCGAATGACACACCTGCCAAAGAAGAGTGCAAATAGATCACAAATCAAGAGCTAAACTTGAAACTCCATAACTCCATGTGAAAAGACTCTAGAGATTTGACGGCCTTGAATCTGTACCTCAAAAACTTGATGGATTACAAGCAAACAAGAAGAATGATCCTGAACAGAGTCAGAGACGATCAAAAGAAGTAGAAAAACGACTGTGGAAATAGATTTTTGAAAAATCTCAAATCTATTATGTTTTGGGTTCTTTTTATAATATTTCTCATGTTCTCTTAGATACATATTGCTAATCCAAGTCCTGTCGGGTGCTACTTGAGCGATGGTGACGAGAGATGAATCGGTAATTTACATAACGCAAGCGTGCCAGCCACCGAAGTGGCAACAAGTGTTCTGCCTCCGAGAGTCGAAGTGCTTTAGGTCTATTATGCACACCGTTTGACTTTGTCAAATGAAAGTGAAGATCGGTCGGGACCAAGATCCCGCCGTTGCCTAAGAGCAACGACGTTAATTACATCTCTTTAGAAAGAGAAAACCTTGATTAATCGTCAGAATTGAAAGTCTTGTGGCCTAAAACGGGACATCCGATAAAAGGCACAGAATGAAACCACAAAATTGCAGTTAAATTTTCAAGAGAGTTAAATGTGTGTGCTTTTCATCTCTTAGTGTCAATTGTTCATTTGTTCTTTTATTTATTACATATTTTTTATTCAATTATGCAATAGATTTGACATGTTTTGATTATCATTGTTCTTTTCATGATTTGAAATCATTGAGTCATTTGTATGCTCAATTGGTGACAAACACAACCCATTTGCAAGACATGCACATTTCATTTGAGTCGGCAGACAAAATGATTCGGCGGCCATAATCATTCTACAGGGGCGATTCTGCAGGGGTCATTCTGCAGGGCAGATTGATTCTGCGAGGGTGAATTGGCAGGGGCCATTCTGCAGGGCAGATTGATTCTGCAAGGATGAATCGGCAGGGGCCATTCTGCAGGGCAGATTGATTCTACAGGGGTGAATCGGCAGGGGCCATTCTGCAGGGTAGATTGATTCTGCAAGGATACTATTAAAGGGGCTGCAGATTCACTTAAACAATGAAAAAAAAAGGAGAGAGCCAACCGATTCGAATATTCAAACTAAAATCCAGCAGCATTTTCCCTCATATTAGATGATGGGGAAGAACATGGTAACCGCCCACCACAAGGGAGGCAGAACCGGAAGTAAGGTGTATGTCAAAAGATGACATCACCGAATGGCACACGGTGCCGGTTATCCCCAAGGCATGCCTAAAGGGAGACCGGTTGGTACCGAGACCAAAAGGGAACCCGATAAGTGACAAAACAATGTGTGAGTCCATTTAACCGGGCCTAGATATTGCATTATCCAGCCCGGAGTCTCATGGATTTCTCATTTGCAGGTGAATCTGCGAGGCTGATGATTCTGCACAAGCGATTCGGCAAGGGTTCTGTTCAAATGATTCGTCAAGGGACCTTGCAGGATCACTTGGCTCTTGGATAACCATTCTGCAGGGTACTCTGCCGGATCGGCCCTGCCGGATCATCATAGTTCTTAGGCCTAAGTGATTCTGCAGCCCTATTTAGGCACAGTTCTCAAAATTGTGAGAGGTCTGAACGTCCAATCGGGAAGCTAGAGCTTTTGACATGCTTGGACACTATTCATGAGCTCAAACAGGGCCCAGATATTGATTACCGAACCCTTCATGTTCAAAGTTGCATGGAAAAGTGATTCTGCAACACTATTTGGACACTGCTCGATCAAAATCCATGAGGGATCTGAGCGTCCAATTGGGGGGACAGAACCTTTGACATATGAGAAACCAATTTATAGGCTGAACCAGGCCCAGATATTAATTATCCAGCCCTTTGTGTTCAAAGCCACAGGAAAAAGTGATTCTGCAGCCCTATTTGGACGTGGTTCTCAAAATCCATGGGGGATCTAACCATCCAATTGGGGGAACAGAACCTTCAACATATGAGTAATCAATTTATAGGCTTGAACCGGGCCCATATATTGATTATCCAGCCCTTTGTGTTCAAAGCCACAGGAAAAAGTGATTCTGCAGCCCTATTTGGACGTGATTCTCAAAATCCATGAGGGATCTGAGCGACCAATTGGGGGGACAGAACCTTCAACATATGAGGAATCAATTTTTAGGCTTGAACCGGACCCAGATATTGATTATCCAGCCATTTGTGTTCAAAGCCACAGGAAAAAGTGATTTTGCAGCTCTATTGGGCGTGGTTCTCAAAATCCGTGAGGGATCTGAGCGTCCAACTTGGGGGGCAGAACCTTCAGTATATGAGGAATCAATTATAAGCTTGAACCAGACTCAGATATTGATTGTCCAGCCCTTTGTGTTCAAAGCCACAGAAAAAAGTGATTTTGCAGCCCTATTTGGACGTGGTTCTCAAAATCCGTGAGGGATCTGAGCGTCCAACTTGGGGGACAGAACCTTCAACACTTATAGACATTGTCCATGAGCTCCAACAGGGCCCAGGTATCGATTACCTGACCCTTGATGTTCAAAACCTCATGAAAAAGTGAATCTGCGGGGTTTGACACAGTGAAACAGGGGGCAGCGATGGGGTATTTGGACAGTGGTTTGACTGCTCCTAAACCCAGTAAAGGAGGTACATATATGTCCCTACATGCCCTCCTTGTGTTAGGCTCCCAATGGCCATAGTTGGTGCACACCATCTAGAGAGAGAAACATCAAAGCAAAGGGTCTGTTATAGCAAAGCACAACATGGTAGTGGGTGGTTCCTCATGGGATGCCCTTGATGGACTGAGGGGTACCCAACCGCCTTTACTGCCCCAGATGAGATAGGACAATGAGGCCTTATACAAGAAGAAAACAAAGATAAAACGTGGAGGGGGACACATCACATCTCATGTGCGTGAAGAGACTTCGGTCTCATGCAAACATGAATAAATAAGGGGATAAAAGGGCATTTAAACCACTTCTACACACCCATATACTCATCAAAACCGATGCCATGCAAAGAGAAGATGGAAGACAAGGATTCTTTTACTGTTAGAGGGGAAGAAGGCTACATAAAAGAGGAGGAAAAACAAAGAAAATAAGAAGTGGGGGCTGCCATAGCAGTACCCCTCACTCCTCTTGACTCTCCTGCTCACCCTCTTCTCTTGCTTCTTTTCTTTTTCTAGGGAAAAGGCAGATGAGGACCAGCTGGGAAGAGCTCCCTTGCTGCCCAAGCTTTTCCCTCCTCTCTTGCCTTGCCCAAGCCTCCTACGCAGCCCAGCCAATAGCCCTCTTAACCCTTGCTTCCTCCCTTCACGTGGACAGGGGCCTTCCACTATTCTCTCAGGCTCCTTACGCCACCAGCCAACCACTCTCCTTCTTCTGCCTGCAACCAGCACCAGGAGGAAGAAAAGGTAACGTCTTCTGCTCTTCTTCGTAACTAGCAAGATGGGAGGAGGAGAGCGATGTTCCCAGCTCTGCCTAAGCCTTTTTATGCAGCCAAAACCATGAGGAATGTTCCCTACCCCCTCCCTTTTCTCTGTTCCCATAACTAACCAAAAGGGATGGGATGAGAGAGGAGGAGCCCAGCTTCCCTACACCTCTGCTGCCACTCTTCTTTTCTGCTAGAACAGCCCCTTGGGAAGCAAGGCAGCTCTCTTGCCCTCCTCTCCGTAGCCAGTAAAAGAGAAGAAGGAAGAAGCCTTCTTCACTGCGAATGTTCTCCTCTTTGCCAAATCCCCAGCTCTCTCCTTTTTCTTTGATCCCGTAACTAGCCAAGAGGGATGGGTCAGAGAGGAGGAGCACACCCAAAGAGGAAAAATTCCCTGCCCCTGCACCTCTGCTGCCACAACACCTTTTCTTTGTAGTGGGGAGGTGTGGAGGTAGCTTAGGATGACCCCCTTGCATGGGGTGCATGGGCCCTTGGATGAGGGGCTCTCTTGGGCCTGTTGAGGAGGTCTTTTAGTGGGCTTTTGAGGGGTCTTTTCCTTTGGGGAAGTTGGGTCAGCCGATGCAAGCCCACTGCCTTTTTAGGTGCCCACAAATGCCCCCCACCCGCAGGTGGTGCGAGAGGAGGCGAGCGGCGCCTGCGGGTGCAACTTGATGGACTTTTGACGTTGCAGCTGGATACAGACTAGTCTCATCAATGCGGGCAATGCCCGACTTGTTGTCATCTTGGTGATCTCATCAGTTGAAGAGTTTGTCAGTTAGCAGGCTGACAGTGTGGCTCCAGGTGGCTATTCTCTCATCTCTTGCTTTCTATTTCATTGGCTGTCCATTTACTTTAATACTTTGTTGGACAGAGCTAGGTGATGACGCCCAAGTAGCTGCCTCTTTTAGTTTAGAATCCGAACCTCGGGTGCCTCCCATAGTTTAGACGGTGCCAGTGACGGTGCCAGTGTAGCACCCTTGATTTTTAAAACCATGACAAATAAAATTTTATTATTTAATAAATGAGATAAATTGATTTAATTAGAATAAAAGGGAATTAAAACAATACCCATTAAGCTGAATTATTAATGGGTTACTCTAATAACCCAAACCTAATAGATTGGGCCCAAATAGGGTTAGCCCATCACGGGATGAGAAATAATTAAGCCAAATTCGGAATAAAAATAAGTGATAATTAGGAAAAGATTTAAATAATTATTAAATAGTCCACATCCATCCTAAAAAGAGTCCTAGACTTACCCTAAACCTCTACCCACGAAATTGGATCCCATCCCAACTCTATTAGATGGATAAATAAGAGAAAGTGGTAGATAAAGAAGGAAATTCGGAGTTTAATGGAAGGGAGGACACTTAGAATGGCTAGGACTCTAATTAGCAATCAAAACACCCTAAAACTCGTCCCTAGCAACCCTAAACCGCAGTAGAGGCTTTGGAGGACGAGGGGAGAGGCTGGAGATCGTGGGAGCTTGGAGAAGGGAGCTTGGACAAAGGAGTTTTCATCCCGTTTTCGTCTCCAACTTAGGGTTCTTCTTGGATTCGACAAAAGGTAGGCCATCTCTCAAGCAATAATCGTGTAAAATTTATCCTAGGTAGCCTTCATGTACCTCTTCAAAAGCCCTATGGTTTCGTTGTATTCTGTTCATCCATTTGGGCGAATTTAATTCATGAAGCCCTGCTGTTACCATGAATCCAAATCTCATGTTTTCTCTAATCCCCTACACGTACTTGTTCCCATGCTATGAGAAAATTCTCATTGATACTACAGTGCAATAGCTTTCAAACGCCCTTGGTTTCGTTCTATTTAGATCTCCCATGAGGGAGAATTAATTCTTTGAATCTCTGTCAGATACATGCACCCGACCCTTCATATTTTGCTTGTGAGCCCCATTTATACTTGACTTCAGACCATGATAAAATTATCATAAATACTACATCTGGTAGCTTTTAAACGCCCTTGGTTTGGAATTTTTCATCATGTATTCATCTCAAATTAATTCGTGGAACTCTGACTGCGCTTGTTTAGGTTACCGAAAAGTAACCCGATCAATGCATGACTAAACCTTGTCTATTATCAAATTAATCATGCATGTTGATAGATCTATATGCCTACTTTCGTTTAAAACTGGTTTCGTGATTTTTTGATAATCGTGCGATTTTATATTGATTTTTCAAGAGTACTATATCACACTTTGGAGGGAAGGACCAAATTCAGAAAAGGGCTAAACCCCTTTTCTGGGTCGGGCTGCCTCTCTGAAGTCGCGACGGCGCGATACGTCGCGACCTCAGAGCGGTCGCGACCGGATAGACCGTCGCGATCTGAATGCGACGGCCTGCACCGTCGCGTTCCCAACCCCTGAACCGGGCCAGGCCAGGCCGTTCGCCCGTCGCGCCAGGCCGCCCCGTCGCGACCTGGACCGCGATGGGAACTCCCGTCGCGTTACCAGTTGACGCGCCCATGCGCCCCGTCGCGACGTGATCGCGACGGGCACCCCCGTCGCGTTCTTAGAATTTCGGCCAGAACTAATAATTGTGCATATGCCCTGTTGTTTAAGCTTTATACCCTTTATTTAGCCATGATTAAATTATGTTATAGTTAATTCGACTTGGTGAGTTAATAAATGACATTAATGATATAAATTTAATTATTTAAAATGACATTTGCACGACTTGTTATACCCTCAAGATTTCTTTACACTTACATACACATAACATTATTAAATGCCATTTGACCCTGATAAATTATGCAATAATGTATTCGGTAAATTAGCGAAATAAATGACTAAATTACCTATTTTATTTAATACAATTGTCTTCATTTTTACTCGTGCATTTTATCTACCGTTACCGTTTTCCCTCGGCCTTCGAGCACTCGAGGCACGACGGACCCATTTTCTACACACTTTCTCTTGACTTGGACCACCTCTCCACCAGGAATACTCTCGACTGGACCTGGGACTCCTTGTCAAGACCTCCGTAAGTCTTCTTGGCTTTGGCGTACGTCCTTAGTCAACGAGCTGGTTGTACCCCAAATCCCGATACACATTAGGGATCAGTACAATCCATGCCTTAGTGTTTTTCCTCTCGTCTTGTGATCACGCCGAACCATCTAGCCTGTGTACACAGCACGGCTAGTGGGCGGTGGTGATTTCTACCAGATTGTCGGCCCGCAGTGGTGTGCCGTGCAACCATATTATCAATGTTTAACGTGATTTTACGATAATACCCATGTCTCATCTACTCTCTATATTCTCTCATCTGTTCACGTTCTCTCTACACTCTCATCTATCTCGTCTAGTACTCTCTTATCTCTTCTTGGTACTCCATTGACCATTCGTGTGATTGTCTAAGATAAAAGAAATGACTAATGCCAGCGCAATAGGGCCCGATCAGGTCCTGGGAGGAGCGCCCGAAAAGTGCCAGTGCCCATAGGAGTTAAAATGATCAAGGATGTGTTACGACATACATCCAGTGCCAGTTTACTATCTAGATTAATCTATGACAATCAAAGTGCTATCTCTACAAGTGCAAGCGTGATCGTTACTAGTGCACTGTTGTGCAATTTACATGTTATAACGTTACATGGCCATTCTATTATCGTTCTCGTTGTACTATTTTCCCTGTGCCAGTTGCAATTGTTCTCTCGTTATCATGACATGCTCTACATGACTTTACTCTCTAGTTAACCTGCCTCGAAAACATTAACTATTTAAAGCATGCTTGTGTTCATGAGATATTAAGTCCTGCTGGGCGTTATTCGCTCATCCTGCGTATTTATTTAATGTGTTTCAGGTGAGTCGGATCATGACCACACTCACGAGGATGGGACCGATGAGGAGGCTCAGGAGTGACCCTTCTGCAACCAGTGCTATCTAGTAGTAGTTTGTTAGTATAGTTATGAGTTAGTGAGTCAGTTAGTCATTATGTAATAGTTTAATTTGAATAAAGCACTCGGGGCCCTAGTTCTGACTCTGATACGTTGATGTAATGATGATTGGTGAATTATTAATGAAATTGGAGTTTATTTGGTATTATTCCATTGTGCAATGGTTTGCATTTATTTCTCGCTCTGTACTATTTAATAACTGTAATCCCGCTCCGATATTCCGCGTCGGGGCGTTACAGTTTTGTGGTATCAGAGCCTAGGTTATTCTTAAGTATAGGATGATCTAGGTTTGACTTGACTTGACTTAGAGTCTAACTCCATACCTATGTGAGATGGGTAGAACCTTGGGTAATGAGATAAAATAAACTCACACACGCACAAACCTAGTGCAAACTCAACGACTTACATTAAACATTCTCTTTTGAAGGAACTTAAACCTCAACAATGGCAGCGGAGCGTGCTCAACTCCATGACATGCAACACACGATTCAGCTACTCACTCAAGCTTTACTTCAGGCTGCTGGGGCCAACAACAATAATAACAACAACCGAGCAGCTGGTGATTTACATAGAAATTTCCGCAGCCTGAATCTGCCTCGATTCAGTGGTACCACAGACCCTGATGAGGCCGAAAACTGGCTCAAGGAGATTGAGTGTATCTTCCGCGTCATGCAATGAGCGGATGGGGACAAGATATTGCTAGCTACGTTCCAGTTAGAACGGGACGCCCGTGCGTGGTGGGAGTCCGTTGAGGCAACCAGAGAGGACGCGCAATTTACTTGGGAGGAGTTCAAGGAGCATTTCAATTCCAAATACTTCTCAGAGAGGGTCCAAGAAAGGAAAGCATTTGAATTTGCCGCTCTGAAGCAAAGGAACCTAACTGTTGCTGAGTATGAGGCTCAGTTCTCCCGATTGACGCGCTATGCCAATCATCTAGTGAGCACAGAGAAGATGAAGGCGAAAAGGTTTCTTAATGGGCTCAGGCCTGCATACATCACCCAATTGGCACCTATGGACATTCAGACCTACCCAGAGATGGTCAGGAAAGCACAACTACTCGAGGATGCAACCGATCTCACTGATCGCATCAAGGGTAGAATGGTAAAGAAGGAACTGACTTCTGGAGCACCAAGCAGGCCTGCCTACAGCAAGAAAAGACCATTAAGTATCACTGATGGGCCAAGCCAAGAGCGAAAGCCCAAAGTCCCTACTACTACTGCCCCAAACAACAAGCCCAGATGCAAACACTGTGACAAGCTGGGCCATACTACAGAAGAATGCTGGAGGAAGGTAGGTGCATGCCTTCGTTGTGGGAGCCGAGAGCATCGGATTCCCGAATGCCCATTACTGAGGGAGAATGAGAAGCGTCCTGCGGGACCAAAGAAGCCAGGCAGACTCCAAGCCCTGCAAGAGGTAGAGACCACCAAGGAAGGTGGAGTTGTGGAAGGTACACTACCAGTCTTTCCTCAATCAGCTTTGGTTTTGTTTGATACTGGCGCAACGCATTCGTTCATATCACAAGCATTTGCTGATACATTAAATGAAAAACCCACATCCATGGAGTTTGAATTACCTGTCACAACACCCTGGGAGAAAAGGCTCAATTGAATAAATATTTTCCATTAGCTGATGTTAAGGTTGGTGAACTTAACCTTAGAGCTAACTTGATCTGTATGCCCATGGAGGGCTACGATGTCATTCTGGGAGCCGATTGGCTATCCACGTATGAGGCTATCGTGGATTGTAGAAGAGGCAAGATTTCCTTTAGTGAATTCCCTAAGCTGATCTTCACAGGACGTAGACACAATAGGCACTTGTCTCTCGTCTATGCCATAAAGGCACAAAACATGATAAGAAAGGGTTGTGTGGCATTTCTTGCCACAATTGTAATTGAGAAGAAAGCAACCAAGATATCAGACATTCATATAGTGCAAGAATACCCCGATGTGTTTCCTGATGAGCTGCCAGGCATTCCACCTGAAAGAGATGTGAATTTCTCAATTGACCTCATACCTGGAGCTGCACTGGTTTCATGCCAACCCTACAGGATGTCCCCTGCTGAATTGAAAGAGTTGAAAGAGCAACTGATGGAACTTCTAGAAGAGGGTTTCATTAGGCCAAGTACTTCTCCTTGGGGAGCACCAGTGTTGTTCGTCAAGAAGAAGGACGGATCCATGAAATTATGCATCGATTACAGGCAGTTAAACAATCTCACTATCAAGAACAAGTACCCTCTGCTGCGTGTCGATGAATTATTTGATCAGATATCAGGAGAAGAGTATTTTTCTAAGATTGACCTTAGATCGGGATATCATCAGATGAGGATTAAAGATGCAGATATTTACAAGATAGCTTTCAAGAGCAGGTACGGTCATTACGAATTTGTAGTCATGCCTTTTGGACTAACCAATGCTCCTGCAGCTTTTATGCAATTAATGAACAGCATCTACCGGCCCTACCTCGATAAGTTCGTCGTGGTATTCATTGATGATATTCTCATATACTCCAAGACCAAAGAAGAGCACGAGGAGCATCTGAGGATCGCTCTGCAAATCTTGCGGACAATCAACTCTACGCCAAATTGAGCAAGTGTGAATTCTGGCTCGAGGAGGTGTCGTTCCTAGGCCATGTCATTTCCAAGGATGGTATCGCTGTCGACCCTTCCAAGGTAGAAGCTGTACTGAACTGGGAAAGGCCGACTAATGTCACCGAGATCAGAAGCTTTCTTGGACTGGCTGGATAGTACAGACGGTTCATAAAAGACTTCTCCAGATATCTGTACCTCTTACGCGTCTTACGCGAAAAGAGAATCCCTATGTCTGGAGCAAGGAGTGCGAGAAGAGCTTCCAGATACTGAAGCAGTTGTTGACATCTGCACATGTCCTTGCATTACTAGTCGAAGGAGCAGAAATTCTCAGTCTACACTGATGCATCTGGAATCGGTCTAGGCTGTGTACTAATGCAGAATGAGAAAGTAATAGCTTATTCTTCAAGGCAGTTGAAGCCACATGAAGTCAATTATCCTGTCCATGAATTAGAGCTAGCTGCTGTGGTATTTGCACTCAAAATCTGGAGGCATTACCTGTATGGGGAACAATTTATTGTCTACTCCGACCACAAGAGTTTGAAGTACTTATTTTCTCAGAAGGAGCTCACATGCGACAACGGAGATGGCTGGAGTACTTGAAGGATTTTTGATTTCAACATTCAACATCACCCAGAAAAGGTAACGCAGTAGCTGATGCACTCAGTAGAAAGCCAATAGCTTCGTTATCTTATCTAGTCATGGGCGAGATGCAATTGTTAGAACAATTCGCCAACCTGAACCTGAACATTGAAAAGAGGAGTGATAAGATGTTAGTAGCTAATCTTAAAGCTCACCCAACATCTTTGTCGAGATCAGAGAGCAATAGGCTATTGATCCGTTTCTAATCAGAGTAGGGAGACCATAGCTGACAAGCCAGACTTCTCCATCGCTGAAGATGGAAGAATATTATTCCAAGCCAGGACATGTGTGCCTGACAATGAAGAGCTGAAGAGGAAACTGATGGATGAAGCCCACAAGACCAAGTACACAATTCACCCAGGTGCAACCAAGATGTACCAGACATGAAAAGGTCATTTTGGTGGCCAAACATGAAGCGTGAGGTAGCTGAGCATGCCGCGCACTGCCTCACTTGTCAGCAGGTAAAAGCAGAACACTGTCGTCCGGCGGGTGTACTCAGGCCCTGGACATACCTGAATGGAAGTGGGAAAGCATCGGAATGGATTTCATCAGGGGTTTACCCCGGACTCGGGGTGACTTGATGCTATTTGGGTCATTGTGGATAGATTGACAAAGTCTGCACACTTTCTAGCAATTCGAAGTACCTGGAGTGTTGATGTGCTTGCAACTTTGTATGTGAAAGAGATAGTCAGACTACATGGAGTTCCAGTATCCATTGTCTCAGATCGTGACCCTAGGTTCACTTCTAGATTTTGGAAGGGACTCCAGACTGCCCTAGGCACAAAACTCAACTTTAGAACAGCTTTCCACCCACAGACGGATGGACAGACTGAAAGAACAAATCAAATAGTGGAAACATGCTACGAGCTTGTGCTATAGACTTTGAAGGGTATTGGAATGAACAACTGTCACTGATAGAATTCACCTACAACAATAGTTATCAGGCGAGCATTAAAATGGCACAATTCGAAGCACTGTATGGCAGAAGTTGCAGATCACCAGTATGCTGGAATGAAGTAGGTGAGCAACAATGGCTGGGACCAGACATGGTGCAGAATACCAGTAGAGATATCCAGATTATCAGAGACAGAATTAAGGTAGCTCAGTCCAGACAGAAGAGCTATGCTAATAAAAGAAGAACGGACTTAGAATTTCAAGCTGGAGATCATGTGATGCTCAAAGTATCCCCGACCCGAGGATTTCAGAGTTTGGGATGAAAGGCATGCTAGACCGAGATTCATAGGTCCATTTGAAGTATTAGATAGAGTTGGCGAGGTTGCGTACCGACTAGCACTACCTCCCCGTTCTCTACCGTACATAACGTGTTCCATGTGTCAATCCTGAGAAAGTACGTATACGATCCATCGCACGTAATCAGCTATGATGACATTACTCTGAACAAGGATATGACCTATGAAGAAAGGCCAGTGAAGATCTAGACAAGAAGATGCAACAGCTTCGGAATCGATCCATACCCGTGGTCAAGATTCTGTGGAGGAATCACGAAGTTGAAGAGGCAACATGGGAGCCCGAAGCAACCACGAGACAAAATTATCCGATCTATTCAGTAAGACATTCTTCCTCTTACGATTATATGAATTTGGGGACAAAATCTTTTTAAGAGGGGAGGATGTAGCACCCTTAATTTTTGAAATCAAGAAAAATAAAATTTATTATTTAATAAATGAGATAAATTGATTTAATTAGAATAAAGGGAATTAAACAATACCCATTAAGCTGTATTATTAATGGGTACTCTAATAACCCAAACCTAATAGATTGGGCCCAAATAAGGTTAGCCCATCACGGGATGAGAAATAATTAAGTCAAATTCGGAATAAAAAATGATAATTAGGAAAAGGTTTAAATAATTATTAAATAGTTCATATCCATCCTAAAAAGAGTCCTAGACTTACCCTAAACCTCTACCCACGAAATTGGATCCCATCCTAACTCTATTAGATGGATAAATAAGAGAAAGTGGTATATAAGAAAGAAATTCAGAGTTTAATGGAAGGGGACACTTAGAAGGCTAGGACTCTAATTAGTAATCAAACACCCCTAAAACTCGTCCCTAGCAACCCTAAACCGCAGTAGAGGCTTTGGAGGACGAGGGGAGAGGCTGGAGATCGTGGGAGCTTGGAGAAGGGAGCTTGGACAAAGGGTTTTCATCCCGTTTTCGTCTCCAACTTAGGGTTCTTCTTGGATTCGACAAAAGGTAGGCAATCTCTCAAGAAAAAATCGTGTAAAAATTATCCTATGTAGCCTTCATGTACCTCTTCAAAGCCCTATGGTTTTGTTGTATTCTGTTCATCCATTTGGGCGAATTAATTCATGAAGCCCTGCTGTTACCATGAACCTGAAATCTCATGTTTTCTCTAATCAATCCCCTGCACGTACTTGTTCCCATGCTATGAGAAAATTCTCATTGATACTACAGTGAAATAGCTTTCAAACGCCCCTGTTCGTTCTATTTCGATCTCCCATGAGGGAGAATTAATTCTTTGAATCCCTGTCAGATATATGCACCCAACCCTTCATGTTTTGCTTGTGAACCCCATTTATACTTGACTTCAGACCATGATAAAATTATCATAAATACTTCATCTAGTTACCTTTTAAACACCCTTGGTTTCGGAATTTTTCATCATGTATTCATCTCAAATTAATTCGTGGAACCCTGACTGCGCTGTTTTGTTACTGAAAAGTAACCCGATCAATGCATGACTAAACCTTATCTATTATCAATTAATCGTGCATGTTGATAGATCTATATGCCTTCTTTCGTTTAAAACTGGTTTCGTGATTTTTTGATAATCGTGTGATTTATATTGATTTTTCAAGAGTACTATATCACACATTGGAGGGAAGGATAAAATTCAGAAAAGGGCTAAACCCCTTTTCTGGGTCGGGCTGCCTCTCTGAAGTCGCGACGGCGCGATACGTCGCGACCTCAGAGCGGTCGCGACCGAATAGGCCGTCGTGATCTGAACGCGACGGCCTGCACCGTCGCGTTCCCACCCCCGAACCGGGCCAGGCCAGGCCGGTTCGCCCGTCCCGCCAGGCCGCCCCGTCGCGACATGAACCGCGCTGGAACTGGAACTCCCGTCGCGTTACCAGTTGACGCGCCCATGCGCCCCGTCGCGACGTGATCGCGACGGGCACCCCCGTCGCGTTCTTGGAATTTCGGCCAGAATAAATAATTGTGCATATGCCCTGTTGTTTAAGCTTTATACCCTTTATTTAGCCATGATTAAATCATGTTATAGTTAATTCGACTTGGTGAGTTAATAAATGACATTATGATATAAATTTAATTATTTAAAATGACATTTGCACGACTTGTTATATCCTCAAGATTTCTTTACACTTACACACACATAACATTATTAAATGTTATTTGACCCTGATAAATTATGCAATAATGTATTCGGTAATTAGCGAAATAAATGACTAAATTACCCTATTTTTTAATACAATTGTCTTCGTTTTCTCGCGTATTTTATCTACCGTTACCGTTTTCCCTCGGCCTTCGAGCACTCGAGGCACGACGGACCCGTTTTCTACACACTTTCTCTTGACTTGGACCACCTCTCCACCGGGAATACTCTCGACTGGACCAGAGACTCCTTGTCAAGACCTCCGTAAGTCTTCTTGGCTTTGGCGCACGTCCTTAGTCACGAGCTGGTTGTACCCCAAATCCCGATACACATTAGGGATCAGTACGATCCATGCCTTAGTGTTTTTCCTTCTCGTCTTGTGATCATGTCGAACCATCTGGCCTGTGTACACAGCACGGCTAGTGGGCGGTGGTGATTTCTACCAGATTGCCGGCCCGCAGTGGTGTGCCGTGCAACCATATTATCGATGTTTAACGTGATTTTACGATAATACCCATGCTCATCTGCTCTCTATATTCTCTTATCTGTTCACGTTCTCTCTACACACTCATCTATCTCGTCTAGTACTCTCTTATCTCTTTTTGGTACTCTATTGGCCATTCGTGTGATTGTCTAAGATAAAAAAAAATGACTAATGCTAGCGCAATAGGGCCCGATCAGGTCCTGGGAGGAGCGCCCGAAAAGTGCCAATGCCCATGGGAGTTAAAATGATCAAGGATGTGTTACGGCATGCACCAGTGCCAGTTTACTATCTAGATTAATCTTTGACAATCAAAGTGCTATCTTTACAAGTGCAAGCGTGATCGTTACTAGTGCAATGTTTGCAATTTACATGTTATAATGTTACATGACCATTCTATTATCGTTCTCATTGTACTATTTTCCCTGTGCCAGTTGCAATTTTTCTCTCGTTATCATGACATGCTCTACATGACTTTACTCTCTAGTTAACCTGCCTCGAAACATTAACTATTTAAAGCATGCTTGTGTTCATGAGATATTAAGTCCTGCTGGGCGTTATTCGCTCATCTTGCGTATTTATTTAATGTGTTTCAGGTGAGTCGGATCATGACCACACTCACGAGGATGGGACCGATGAGGAGGCTCAGTGACCCTTCTGCAACCAGTGCTATCTTGTAGTAGTCTGTTAGTATAGTTATGAGTTAGTGAGTAAGTTAGTCATTATGTATAGTTTGATTTGAATAAGCACTCGGGGCCCTAGTTCTGGCTCTGATACGTTGATGTAATGATGGCTGGTGAATTATTAATGAAATTGGAGTTTATTTGGTATTATTCCATTGTGCAATTTTACATTATTTCTCGCTCTATACTATTTAATAACTGTAATCCCGCTCCGATATTCCGCATCGGGGCGTTACAGCCGTTGCCTTCTTCTGTCCCAGAAACAACATCGTCTGGAGACGTATCTGTTCCCTCTCAAATGGCAGAACTTTCAAGTTTGGCTGGAGAGCCTTTTCCTCCAGTAGGTAGTCCTCAGCGAGGTGAAGGCAAACTTCTTTTTATCTCATGGATTACTCTTCGCTCTTTATCATTGACACTTCTTTCTCTTTCAGACGACGCTGTCCCTTTGAACCCCTCCACCACAAGCAAACACGCAGCAGTGAGGGCTGTAGTTCGGAGGGCCAAACGGCCTTTACAAACTGTTCGTGTGAGTTCCCATGCAAACCGCCAGGTTGGCCCTCGTGAAGATTCATTCCAGTAGCAGTGTGGCTGCTACCTTGGCTGTCATTGTAGAGCAGGATGTTATGACGCCTGTTGAGTCTGTTCTTGTAAGTACGGCTGCTTTGCTTTCATACTGACATTCTTTTCATGCAGACCTTTTAACAAGTTTGTGTATTCTATGTAGGGATCTGACCCGAACATCCCCTCCTCCGAATTGCAATCGGCGGCTAGCATTGAGCCTTTACTTGCGATGGCAATGGTGCCATACAAGCCGCCTTTGGCGGGGCACCGAGCGCCTCAGCTAAGCCTGCTCTTGAGGCAACAATCCTTTGGTTGAAGCCTCTTCTGATGATCATTCACATGCACCAATTCCTCAAGCGGCACTTACACCCATTGTGGTGGTGCAGTCTCTTGGAGGTAACGACAACCCCCACTATTGCGGCTGAAGTGCAACATATTCCTTCAACTGGCGACACGACTATCACAACGACACTTCCCTCTTCGTCATATGAAGTAAACGCAAGCTTGTGGTCTGATGTAGATGCCCAGGTGCACTTTGAGGTGCCGCTATTGTCTCTTCCAGGGTTGTACCTTCTTTTGATGCCATAATCAAGCAACAAATGTCCACATTGCACTTGATGGCGAGCCAAATCCCGATATAAGCTATGAGGCTATGAAACATGTGGCAGACGAGCTCACCGAAGTTTTGGCCTTCATGGATGTCTCTTGACTGGTTGGGCTGAAAGAGTCATCATGCTGCTTAAACTTGTGAAGCTGCGACATTACATTCGTCATGAAATGCCGGACCAGTTGACAGCTTTGGAGATACATCAATTTGAATATGAGGCAGTGTCAGGGCCTCTACATGCCAACAAGGAGCGTCACCGATCTGCAATTGTGCAGCTTGTGCAACCTTGGAAGACTTAAGGCCAAAATTGTCAGACTACAAACCGAACTAGCCGCAACTGAGGCCGAACTGGGTGAAGTAGCACTTGCCTGGGAGCAGGAGGAAGAGGCCCTTTTGCTAAGTGAAGGCCAGCTGCCTTAGCTGAGGAGAAGGTGAAGGAAATTCGGGCTCAGAAGAGCCGCTTGAAGGAGAGGGCCTCCTCACTCCATTTGGCATTTTTGCCCTTAGAAGATCTTTTTAGGGATTTAGAATAGATTTCTTCGTGTCTTTTATCCCCTTTTTGCATGTATTCCTGAGGTAGTACCTCGATGATGTGTAACTTGACTTTTATCAATGATAAGCACGTCCTTTTATTTATTGATGTTTTCCTCGTGCACTTTGTGGGCGCACGTTATTTATGCTAGTATTATATATATATATATATATATATATATAGTTCTCATTATCGGATTGAGCACCCTTTCGGGTTTTCACTCAACCCGACCCCCTCTTGCTTTTGCCTACACGCCCTTTCGGGTTTTCGTGTAGTGGGGTACTCGATTTTGCCCATGGCGCCCTTTGCGGGTTTTCACCATGGCCAAGTTTTGGTCCTTTTTACCCTTACTCTGGGGTAGTCCGAGTAAGTCCGACGAGGTATCTCTATTTTTAGCCTCTTTTCTTTTCTTTTTTTGCAGGTCTTGCCTTTTCATGGTTGTCTGTTGGTAGAGTCTTGAGGTGACGGGATCTTTTGCCGTCCATTGACCATCAGGGTGATGAGATCTTTTGTTGTCTGTTGGCCGTTAGTATGATAGGGACTTTTGCTATCAAAATAACGGGTCTTCTGTTGTCCGGTGACCGTCGGTATGACAGAGACTTTTACTATTAATCGACCATCGGGGTGACGGGAGCTTTTACCGTCTGTTGACTGTCAAGGAGACAAGACTTTTGCCGTCAGTTGACTGTCAAGGTGACGGGACCTTTGCCGTCGGCTGACTATCGAGATGACGGGACCTTTGCCGTCAACTGGCTGTTACGGTGACAGGACCTTTGTCGTCGGGTGACTGTCGAGATGACATGACCTTTGCCGTTAGTTGACTGTCGGGGTGATGGGACATTTGCCGCCGGTGACTGTCGAGATGACGGGACCTTTGCCGTCAGTTGACTGTCGGGGTGACGGGACCTTTCCCGCCGGGTGACTGTCGATATGACGAGACCTTTTCCGTCAGTTGACTGTCGGGGTGACGGGACCTTTTGTCGCCAGGTAACTGTCGAGATGACGAGACCTTTGCCATCAGTTGACCGTCGGGATGACGAGACTTTTGTCGCCGGGTGACTATCGAGATGATGGGACCTTTGCCATCAGTTGACTGTCAGGATGATGAGACCTTTACCGCCGGGTGACTGTCGAGATGACGGGACCTTTGTCGTCAGTTGACTGTCGGGATGACGAGACCTTTGCCACCAGGTGACTGTTGAGATGACAAGACCTTTGCCGTCAGTTGACTGTCGGGATGATGGGACCTTGCCGCTGGGTGACTGTCGAGATGATGGGACTTTTGCCGTCAGTTGACTATCGAGATGACGGGGCCTTTGCCGCCGGTGACTGTCGAGATGACAAGACCTTTGCCGCCAGTTGATTGTCGGGGTGACGGGACCTTCGCTGTCTGCTCACCATTGGTATGACAGGGGCTTTTGCTGTCAAGATAACGACCTTCTGTTGTCTGTTCACTGTTGGTATGACAGGGACTTTCGCTGTCAAGGTAACGACCTTCTGCTATCTGTTCACCGTCAGGGTGACGGGCTTCTGTTGACTATTCATCGTCAAGATGACAGGCTTCTGTTGACTATTCACCGCCAGGTGACGGGCTTCTATTGACTATTCACCGTCAGGGTGACGGGCTTTAGTTGATTATTCACCATCAGGATGATGGGCTTCTGTTGACTATTCACTGTCAGGGTGACGGGCTTCGATTGATTATTCACCGTCTGGATGACGAACTTCAGTTGATTATTCACCGTCAGGATGACGGGCTTCTGTTGACTGTTAACCGTCGGAGTGACGGAATCATCTGCTGGACTTTTGTGTCTGCTAGAATATGACATTTGCCTTCATCCTTTTTATTTCATTTTTTGTTTTCTCATTATCGAATTGGGAGCCCTCTCGGGTTTTCACCCAATCCAACCCCCTCTTGCTTTTGCCTACACGCCCTTTCGGGTTTTCGTGTAGTGGGGTACTCGATTTTGCGCATGGTGCCCTTTGCGGGTTTTCACCATGGCCTAGTTTTGGTCCTTTTTGCCCTTGTCCGATGGACAAGTCCGACGATGCATCTCTATTTTTAGCCTCCTTCTTTTCTTTTCTTTTTTTAAATGGTGTGAGGACATTGGCGTAATTTACTGACGTCCTGATCAACGTCGGCTGCTTGAGCTTGCTGACGCCCCTCCCTCTCACAACCAAATTGTCGGTGTGGCCCGTGTTGCATTGGCGTGACCGCCGATGGGACTTTGCTATTTGCATGATGTTGATCTCTTGGGCTTGTTGCCATCATCAACTTTCATTGCGACTTTGGCATGCTTGATGATGATGCCGGTCACCCGGACTTATTGACACAGCTCCATAGGTCCCCTGCCCACAAAAGATGGTAGGGATTAGGTCAATTAGATAATGGTAATTTCTTTTAACTCTCTTTATTTGTTATGTTTGAGGAAAAAC
The DNA here is from genome assembly GCA_014218235.1 of Colocasia esculenta. NCBI lineage: Eukaryota > Viridiplantae > Streptophyta > Magnoliopsida > Alismatales > Araceae > Colocasia > Colocasia esculenta. The sequence continues at coordinate 48,478,336 of CM024763.1, read as the reverse complement.
ATGAAGCGTTTATCTTTTAAAAGGTCCTTTTCACATGGGGAAAGGTACGAAAAACCCGAACAAACTCCACAAAGCTCACAAAGAGGTGATATGCTAATTACAACGGGGACTCTTTTCATTGTCCTCCCCTCAAAATCAGCATAAAATCATAGAAATCTTATAAATTTTTGTTGGGACGTTCGTCGCCTCAGAGCCATGGTCTGGCTAGCGGTATGGCTACCTCTTCTTTCTTTTTTTTGCCATGCTTTGCATGCCATTTTTTTGCATTTTTTCTTTTGGCTCATCGTGATTGGTGACCAACATCCCGGGAGTTTAAGGACTTAATTTTTGTTTTGTATTTTGTCTATCCCTCTTTTTTTCTTTTTTTTTAAAGGGGGAGCTTGAGTGTAGAAACTCCCTGCTGTTGCAACTGTAATAGTTCTTTTGTGGCGAGCTCCTCATTCGTCGAACAAGCTACTCGAGTCTGGCTCTTGCTCATTCTCTTGCTGCTCACGACACCGGCCGCCAAAGTGCGGGTGACACGCATGGTACAGCTTCAAGTGTCTTCCATTGAGAGGTGAAAATTGCACTTCACCCCGATGGTCGACTAGGACGTAGGCACCGCCTTCGTAGACTCTTTGCACCACGTATGGCCCGATCCAGTCCACGTTCAGCTTCCTTTTGGGTTGCCGGCCATGACTTCTCTTTCTTGACCATCACCAGGTCCCCTTTCTTGAATTCACGGCCCTTGACGAGCTTGTCAAAGGCACATGCTATGCGGGCCAAGTACACTTGAATATTCTGTTGGGCTCGCAGCATCTTTCCCTCCAAGTCAGAGAGTTATTCGAGCCTCCTTTCAATGTTGTCTGATTCTCAGGAGCTAACCCATGCTGAATGGCCACCCTGAGAGATGGCACTTCTAGTTCCACCGGGACCACGGCTTCTGAACCGTACACCAGGGAGAAGGGTGAGCAGCCTGTTGGTGTCTTGTAGATGGTTTGGTAAGCCAACAAGGCCTCATACATCCGGTCCTCCCAGTCTCTTTTGTTGGCACTGACCGTCTTGGCCAGCAGGGTGCACAACGTCTTGTTAAAAGCTTCCGCCAGACCATTGGCTTACAGATTGTAGGGAGTGGAAGTCCTCCAGTCTATTTTGTATTTTATAGCCATTTTGGAAACCTTTTGATTCTTGATGTGTGTTCCATTGTCTAATATGATTCGGTCTAGACTCCCGAATCTGAAGATGATATTTCATTGGATGAAGCATGCCACCAACTCCCCTGTTAATTCTCTTAATGCCATGGCCTCGGCCCACCTTGAAAATAGTCGGTGATAGCCAGGATGTATTTACACCCCGATGAAGAAGTGGCAGAGGCCCACAACATCTGTGCCCATTGTGCAAACGGCCAACTTGGAATGGTCGGATGCAGGTGTATGGGAGGTCTTCTTGGTATGACCGCATGTTCTTGACACTTTTGACATGTTTTCATTTAAATTGCCACAGTCTTCGAACATGGTCGGCCAATAATAACCGAGCTTTTTATTTTCTATTTTATTTTTGGCCCAGCCTGGTGGGTGCCAACAGTTCCGGCGTGTACCTCCTCTTCATGACTCTCCAGGCCTCTTCAGGTGACAAGCTCCTCAGTAAGATCTTTTTCTTGGAGTCTGCCATGATTCTGAACAGAACCCCGCCTCTTAGCTCGTATGAGTCCTTCGTTCTGACCAATTTGATCTTTTCTTCTCTTTGTTTTGGCAGCTGCTGGTGCTCGAACCACTATAGCAAGGGCTCTCTCTAGTCTTCTTGCCTGATCTCTTCAGCCATGGACACTTCCTCTTGGCCGTTCTCTTCATTTTCAGACTCATCTTCTATCATGCTGGGAACTTGTCGTCGATTCATGACAATGATTTCCAGCTTCTCATTTGGTGGCACTGCCAATGAGCTGGCCATTTTTCTAGAGCATCTGCTTGTGCATTTCTGCTTCTGCCGATGTGCTCTATTTCTATTCGATAGAATTTTGACAGTAGTCTTTGACTTTTCGGTGATATGGCAGCAACTCTGACTTTTTGACGTCAAACTCACCTCATACTTGTTTGACAATCAACATCGAGTCACCAAACACTTGCAACACCTTGATGTTCATGAAAAGGGCCACTTGCAAGCCAATGATTAGAGCCTCACATTCAGCCTCATTGTTTGTGCATGACTTGTTAATAGAGTAGGAGGTGTGCGTGACTTCTCCTTCTGGAGATTTCAAGACGATGCCTGCCCCTGCTCGGACTCTTGCGCTGCCATATGCAGTCGTTTCTATTCTGATGCCCACATCAAAGTATAGCTGCCAGGTGGTAGTTTGCAACTGGTTCACTTCGAGGGGTCTCATCTTCTGGTGACTTTGTGATGAGCAAAGAATTTTCTGGCATAGGATGAGGTGCGAAGAAATCAGCCACTGCCTGCCCTTTGATTGCCTTTTGAGGGATGTACTTGATTTCAAATTCCATCAAGATGACAACCCATTTGCCAATTCTTCCCTCAACGCCGGTTGGGAGAGGAAGTATTTGATGGGGTCGGCCCTGGAGATTAGCCTAACCTCATGCAATAGCATGTAGTGTCTCATCTTCTTGGCTGCGAAAATCAAGGCTAGACAGACCCTTTCAATTGGAGAATACCTCTCTTCTACACCCACTAACCTTCGACTGAGGTAGTAGAGAGCCTGTTCTTTTCCTTCCTCATTCTCCTGTGCCAACATAGCTCCCAGAGATTGTTTTGTAGTTGCTGTGTATAAGATGAGAGGGCGGCCTTTTATCTGAGCACCCAACACTGGTGGAGTGTTCAAGTATGTCTTCAGTTGATCCAGAGCATTCTGACACTCCTGGTTCCATTGAAAAGGGACATCTTTCCCCATTAACTTGTGAAAAGGGTGACATCGCCCAGATAAATTTGAGACAAACCTACAAATGTAGGCCAGTCGCCCTTGTAGTGACTTGAGCTCAGTCAGGTTCTTTAGTGGTGGCAATTCTTGGATGGCTTTAATCTTAACAGGGTCAATTTCTATTCTATTCCCTTGTATCAGACGATGAAGCCCAGAAACTTGCTGCTGGATACCCTGAATGCACACTCATTGGGTTCATTTTCAGCCCATACCGCCTCAGCCTTTCAAAGATGACTCTGAGGTCGGCCAGGTGGTCTTCTATTTTTTTGGTTTTGACCACCAGATCATCAATGTAGCACTCCACCTTCTTATAAAGCAGCTCATCAAAGATTTTTGTCATTGTTGTTTGGTAGGTGGCCCTAGCATTTCTGAGACCAAAGGGCATCCTCTTGTAATGGAATATCCCTTTAGGTGACCTGAAAGCAGTGTGCACCCTGTCTTGTTCCGCTATCCAGATTTGGTTATAGCCGTATGATCCATCCATGAACGACAAGGCCTCATGTCCGGTGGTCGCATTGATCATCACTTCGGTGATTGGCACCGGAAAATTATCTTTCGGGAAAGCCTTGTTCAGATCTCGGAAGTCTACATAGATCCTGATATGTCCATTTTTCTTTTTGACTAGGACAATGTTCGCTAACCAAGTAGTGTATAGGTTTTCCTCCACAAAGTCCACATCTATCAATTTGTCCACTTCTGTGCACCTTGTTTATCAATTCTGGTCTCATCCTCCTATGAGATTGCTTGACCGGTTCTATTTTTGGGTCAATTGCCAAGACATGTTGTGCCACGTTAGGGCTGAGTCCCGGTATTTCCTTGTAGTTCCAGGCAAAACAATCCTGAAACTCTTGTAACAGCTGGATGTACTGCTGCTTCTCTTCTTCTGGGATGAGGGCACTCAGGAAGGTTGGTCTGTAATCATCCTTTGTGCCGAGGTTCACTTCTACCAACTCATCTCTCATCTACTGTGGCTTGGCCACCATCTTCAAGCTCTTCTGGTGCCGGCTGAAGGTCCACAAAACCCTCTTCATCAGCTTCTGCCTCTAGCACCTCTATGTATTCTCTTTGCTAGTCTTCAGTTAGCATACTTTCTTCAGTCTCTTCTATTTATTGCACCTCTTGGCTGGGACTTAGTGGTGTGTCTGCTGCCACTTCCCGGTCTTTTACCTCTTCTGAGCCCATAGGGACCATCTTGGTAGTCTCATCATTTCAATTTTCTCCAACTGTCTGGGGTACCCGAGTGATAGGAATCTCCTCGGGAGGACATGTGGGAGACCTCGTTGCCCCCTGGGGAGGCTCATCACTAGCGTCTGTAGTTGTTTTAGCTGTGTTTCTTTCCTCAGGGTAGTCATCATAAACCACCACTGATGGGCTCTTTTCTGTTTGGTTGATTATGCTGATCATACCAACGGTATAGCTTCCTCCCAATGACAGGCCGAGTCCTGGGTGCTGAGTGATTTTCAACAATTCCTTGTCCATATTTGGAGGGTACCATAATTTTCTGAACATCTCCCTCTAACTAAGACGTTGGCAGAAAGGAATTTGTTGTCTTTCAGCCAATCTGGTGACTGTATTGGACATGTCAGAGAACCCCATGATTGGTACCAAGGGATCTCCAGTCTCTTCAGGGATTCTACAATCATCATCCTTCTCATTGGTTGTTCCTCGGCCGCATAGAAGACCGTGAAGCGACCACCTGGGTGAGATATCACCATGGTTTTTAATGCTCTCACAGTTTGACAGTCTATTTCAGCGGCTGGCTTTGTGAGGACTTTTGGGACCAGAATGAGTTCTAATTCCTCCTCTTCTATTTGCATAGCTGGACCATGCTTGCCGACTGAGACATCACATGACTGTACGTCCACCTTTTCTGTTGGTGCGGGCTCTATAGCAGCGACCCCTGGCGGTGGTGGTGGAAACCACTCATCGGCGACAATGATCTCTTTTCCTTTGCCCTTCTGAGGGACTTGGTTTCCAAGTGCTCCAAACTTTATGAGTGCTCCAGATACAAACTAGCATAAAAAAGATGACACTCATATACTTCAAACGGTGCGCATCGGCGAAAACCCTTTGCTCTTCCCCTTATTTTATATATTTAATGCACTGATGTAAAGTCGATGGGATGACTCCATTTCGATGGAGCCAAGGCCGACCCAACAGAGCCTTGTAGGAGGTGCTTGCACTGATCACATGGAACTGGACCTTTGTCTTTAAGTCCCCCAGAATCAAATCAAGCTCTACGACCCCCAGGGGTACCTCAAACTTTTGGTTGAAGCCAGCTATCCTCACGTCGTGGACGGAGGTGAGGTGCACGTCAAAATGATACTTTTGATAGATCTTGTATGGTAGAATGTTGACAGCTGCTCCAGGATCTACCAGAATTCTGTTTAGGGGTAGCCCATTTAACTGCCCCCTCATGTATAAGGGTCTATTGTGAGTGGTCATGGGGAGGAGCATGTCCTCTGGGGTGAAGGTGATGGACTCCACGTTGGCGACGACGGCCTCTACCTGCATTTCTGCCAGGTAGGTCTCATATTGCGCTGGAGTCTACAAGGCTATGATCAGCGCCTTTCTGGTCTCTTCACTTAGTGATAGAATTTCCTAAACAGTAAACCGTGTAGGGATTTTCTTCAGTAGCTTGACGATCCTGTTTTCTGCTTTGACATCATCCAGCTTCTATTTTTATTTGCCATTTGCACCATTCTTGGCTTGAAGTCCATTAACTGGACTGTTTTTCTCATTGCCGACTTTCTTTTATACTGTTGGGGGTTTAGGCAGTGTTTTGGTTTGCTCTTCTGCTGCCAAAAATTCAGCAAAAGATGGGACCGTGCCCCCAGTCTCTTCATTAGTGTAGAGCCCCAAGGGGGTGGAACTTGCACCCCTCGTACTTCGGGTTCCGGGATTTGATAGGAGGGCTCCCCCTAAAAATGATATTTTGATTAGCCGGGGGAGGGCATCCCCATTTCCTCCCGAATCTTGTTATGAATTCAACCCTTGCGGCCCCAACCTGATTAATATCATCAGGGGGAGGATAGAATTCCTCTTCTTCATGGTGCTCCCCCAAACCTAACAAAGAGGAGATCGTGTTGCATGAAAGGGTTGCAACTGCCTTCTTTTTCTTGGATCTTAATTTCTTTTTCTTTTACTTCGTCGGTTCCTGCCCCCAGAACAAGTCCTCTTGAGGCTGAAGTGTCTCTTGTTCGACTGGTGTTTCCAGGGTCAGCTTCTCAAGCTCTTTCCATGGAACATATTCTTGCAACTGAACAGGATGCCTTTTGGGTTGTTCATATTCGTCCAGTTCATCGATTAGCATTTGCAAGCGCTCCAGTGAAGGGTTGCCCCCTCTGTACAGTGGTAGAGGCGTTCGACACCTTCTATTGCTAGGGTTTCTTTGGATGACAACTCTGGGTTCTATTGGGTGCCATACCGGGGCGACAATTGGTGGAGGCAGTTGAGGTGTCACTCCCCGAATATGTACTTTGGGGTTGGCTTTTCATTTGTTTTCTTATTTGCCTTGCCAGGCACCTTTTGCCACTCCTGCTCCTTGATCGGGGTGAGGATATGATTCTCATATGTTTTCTCCATGTTGGCTTCAGAGATCTCTTCTGGCAGTTGTTGGTATAGAGAGATCATGTTGATCACAGCTTGTCGAGCAGGTAATTCATGTGGCTGGGGCGGATCAACTATGTAATCTCCCATTTTCAATTCCCCCTTTTGATCAAAGACTCCATGATATCTTTGAAAACATAGCAGTCTTCCAAGGGATGCCCAAGATTTGATGGTATAGACAGTACCGGGGATCATCCTTTTCTGCAGCCTGGTCAGGTCTCTTAGGCGTTGGAAGAGTGATCTTGTTGTATCTGATACCCCAATCGAACAATGTCTTAGTCTTTTCTCTGGGGAAGGAGTATGGCTTCCTCATTTTGTCTTGGAAGGGATGACCTTTCTCTGCTTCAGTTTTGCTGTCAGAGGATTCAGCCACTGCCTTGCCCCCATCTCTTTGCTTTTCAAAAGTTTTAAGATCCACCACGTGCACCTCTTTCCCAGCAGGCTTCTTATCAGTCGGCTTGCTCTTTGGCTTGTGAGTGAATTAGTAGAGTATCTGGCCAGGAAGGCTTCGATCTCTGCCACTATGTTATTCAGCTTGTCGAACGACCGGATCTCCATCTCGATCATCATTTCCAGTAGTTCTCTTTTCAAGCTTTGCTTGCAGATTTGAACTGCATCCTCTTGGTGAGGGGACGCTTACACCACATGCTGAGGGTCCTCCACTGTTGGATGTAGTCCAATGCTGACTCATCGTTCTTTTGTCTGGTTGCGTAGAGTTCAGCAACTTGTTGGATCGAAATGGCTGAAAAACAGTCCTAGAGGGGGGTGAATAGGACTTTCTCTGTTTTAAAATTTCTTCTGAAAATCACAGCACTAAATAGATATGTTAGTACTAAGTGTGATGTGTGTGATTCAAGTGTAAACTTGGTGGAACAATCACACAAATAAATGCACAAGGGATTTATCCTAGTTTGACCCTTCCCACATAGAAGTCCTACATCCAGTCCTCAAGCCACCACTTGAGATTGCACTAAACTGCCAACAACTTGGCCTTCTCTCACCCTTGAGAGGAATTACAAAACCCACTACTCCCAAGCAAGTCTTCCCTAAATAGGGGTACAAACACTGTCTTTCACAAGGCCTTCCCTTCACAGAGGGGTAAAGCAGAACAGAACTTCTGCAAGAATTACAACAGAAATAGAGAATTGAACACTTGTGTGTTTTGCCTCAAAATTGAGCACAAAACACACACAAACTCCAATTGGATTGAAGGATCAAGAAATTAAGCAAAATCCTAATTGAAGCAACTTGAGTGGACTTGAAGACAATAGCAATTCATAACTGCCACCCAATACACAAAACTTCAGAAGAAGACTTTCTGAAGTGAGGCTCTCAGACTGTAGCTTAGCAAGATGGCTTTTGAGAGAGAGAGAGAGAGCAAGCTTGAAGGATTCAGATGAAGCTTTTAGGAGAATTGACTTCAATGTATGTGGTGTCTGTGTATCTCTCTTGTCTACTGTTGTTCTCTCTTCTTCTTTTATAATCTTTTAAAAATATAGCCGTTTGAAGGAGATAGCCGTTGCAGCTTGGTGGATATTTGCAAATTAGCCGTTGGAAGAGAGTTTCTGGGATCCTTTGGATCTTGAAAGCTTTGTCCAGAAGGTCTTGAAATTTGCATGTTTCCAAGGTCTTCAAAATAGGAGCAGTTGTCACAGCTAGAAGATAAGCTCTTGTAGACTGAGCTGGGAACAACCCATGCTAAAGTGCTCCAATTAATACCTATTGCAAAGACAAGACAAGGACAAGCATATCTCCATACCTTTGTGGTAGGAGGGTCAGTTTGAGTACAACAGACAGTATGGAACCTAGTATTTCAACCTTTTCAGAAATAGAGCAGACAGACAAAAGTTAAAGTATGGGTCTGTTAGTGGTAAGTGAGATGGTCAGATGCCAGCGTCTGAGATTTTTCATAAATGCTTTGAGTCTTATGAAGGATATAATACTGAAGTAAAGGACATTAAGACTGTAAGACTCAAAAAGATATTTCAGAGAATGTTTGCAGAGATGAATATTTGAATATACTATGTTCTGTCAGAGAAATATATTAAATTAATAATCTTCTAAGATTTTAGTAAGATATGTTAGGCGATAGGCAATTTCCAATAATTATGTCTAAGAAGTTTAAGAATCAGAAAAGGATTTTATAAACTTAAAGACAGATATATTCTAAGACAGATAGAATTGACAAAGTACAAGTACAAAACTGACAGTGAAGTCGAATGCAATAGAACAGGTGATTCGACTAGAAAAAAATAGGCATGATTCGAATTCAAGAAGAATAAGGTAATTCGACTATAGTAGTGAAGATATCAATCGAATGTAGTGTAAGGCAACATTCGGCTGTATGAGTTGAAGTCGTGAGTCGAATACAATGTAAAGGACATTCGACTGTGTGAGTTGAATGTTATGAATTGAATACAGTGTAAAGGACATTCGGCTGTGTGAGTCGAATGTTATGAATCGAATACAGTGTAAAGGACATTCGGCTGTGTGAGTCGAATGTTATGTAAAATTGTGGACTTAACCAAATTTGCAAGACTTGTGACTGAGTTTCTGAAGGAGTCAGATTTTGCAGTCAAAGACATCAGTCGGATTTAGTAGGCTATAGATTTGGATTCTGTGGCCTTAAAAACTTTTGAGTGTTCACAAAATTATTTTATCTGTATAGAATTTTGTGATACATTTGGTATAAAACACATATTTAAAGATTTGTCATACCAAAAATAATATGCATAGAAATTTATAAAATTCTTTAAATTTCTTAGGGATAGTTGCTCAACACAACTGTCACCTCCCTCTCGGCAATATAGAATCTTTCTCTGAACTTCTTTTGCATGTCAGTCCAGTCAGATATGGACCCCGCCGAGAGGCTGGAGTACCATTCAAATGCTAGGCCTGTTAGAGAGGAGCCAAGAACTTCAACAAGTATGATTCATCGGTTGCTAAGTCCCCCATCACATTGATGTAATATGCGATGTGTTCTTTGGGGATCCTCGCCCGTTGAACTTGTCAAACTTTGGAGGTTTAGTATGCCTGGAGGCAGCCTTTTCACAGCATGGTGTGTAGGGTAAGGTACCCTATACACATCAAAAGCCATGTGTTCTCCGTCTCCCCACTCGGTGAGCTTCATTTCGATCATTTGCTCCCACCATTAACTTGTTGATGGTGGCAGGGTCCACTTGTTGAGGATAGAAGTGGGCCGGTTGATTGCTTGGAGTGTTGATAATAGCCACCGGGGGAACTGGGGGCGGCTCTTGGTGTTCAAATTACTGCTCAAGAGTATGAGCAGGCAATGCTTATTGCTGCATGGAATAGCCTTGTGGTGGGTTGATATGGCTGATGCTGCTGTTGGAAGAATTGCGGCTACAGGAGTTGGTATTGAGCCTGTGGACGTTGCTGCTGAAGGGTAACTACAGGCGACTGTTGAGGTGTTCATTGACTGGTTGCACGATAGTGCGCTGGGCTGAGACTTCGACTGACCCAGAGGTCCCTTGAGGAGTTTCTCCTGAGCCCTCGACTTCCCGAGATGCATGTCCCTCAGTCTCTTGCCTTTTATTTGCTGCTTAAGCGCTTCAATTTCAGCTTGATACTGTTGTAGCAACTCCAAGACGGTCGGATCTAGGGGTGCAACAAGTGGGATCTCTTGTTTATGCCCCCATATGTCATTTCTGGCGGCGGTGGGGGGAATTTCACTGTTGCCCCCACTGCCCTGGGCAGTAATCACATTGGCAGTGGCTGCCATCATTTGTGTTGCAGAGGCATTGGCACCTTCGTATGCGGCTGTTAGAGCTACCGCAGCTGCTCTTCTTCTTGTAACGGCACCGGGCCTCTCAGCCAATTCCGCCAGCTCTTCATTTCTAGTTTGCAAAGCTCCATATGGCTTCCTATGCCAGCCATGTGGCATGCAAAGATTTTCCATGAGCCATTGCGGCCTCTTTCGACCCTCCGCGGTGCTTCATGCGGAAAGGTCAATCTTTTGAAGACAGATATCCTTGTTTGATCTCTTCAGGCCGGGTGTGAACATGTTCACAAGGCACATCATTTTCTCCTGAGCTGCTTTCAGCTTCAGCTTGCGAGTCTTCCATGGCTCTCAACGATTTTGTTCACTGCAGAGGAGAGGTTGCAAGGCCAAGGATGTGGTCGCGTGGCCGTCGTGTCTTTTCTTGGTGGTGGCACGTGGCCACGACAATAGGTGTCGACGGTTTTCCCGGTCAATTGGCACATGAGCAGATCGCCGCAGCTCTGCTCATTTGTTGTCGAAACGGGAATAAGCACATGCCCCTCCCTGTTGAATTTTGGCTTTAAAGCCACGTGGTGGTCTCTAGTAGCTCGAGACCTTCACATCCATTGTTTCTCTTGGTTTTGTTCCCTGAGGAACAGGTCCTCTTGCCTAGGTGTCTGCACCCTTTTGGTCTCTCCACACCTGCTTGAACTTGATTGGTTTTGAGGGCAGCTTGCCCTTAAGGTGTTAAACATTTCCCTTTTTCCTGACAAAGCTTGAAATGAGTTCTTTACGGGTACTAACGGTGTAACCTGTTCTGGTACAGCTTCAACTCTTCTTGGTCTGCAGATGGATCTCAGGTCACCGACCCACACACTCTTCCCTGAATTGGAGACTCGCGCACGATGAGTGACAATGTTCTCATCCTCTCTTGCTTGTTGAAAATTTGTTGGTTCCTTTTCCCTGCTCTTGTTGTGGTTGCCATGCTCCACATGATGAACGTGGCAGCTCAGCTTCTCAGTGATCTTTTTGACTTCAGCTTCATGTTCAGCTTTAGCTTCAGCTTCTGTTTCAGCTTTTGATGCAGGATGTCAACGAACGCAACCCCCAAGAAATTGGGGAGCTCCACAACCAGAGGAAAGCTTCCAAAGCGAGTTGGTACGGAGAGGTAGCCATACCGTGCATGGTCTAGGACGACCAGGGGTCCGAAGCGTACTCCAGCCATTGTTTTGTTAGTACCTGTCAGTCAGTTCAAAATGACAGTCAGTATTGAGTATTAAGGCCACAGGGCTTTCTATTCTGGCGAGGAGATGAAGGGAAGTTTGGTCCCACCGGGCATGCCACGCTGTTGAAATGGATTTTTAAAAACTCTCAAATCTCTTATGTTTTGGGTTCTTTTATCATGTTTCTCATGTTCTCTTAGATGCATATTGTTAATCCAAGTCTCGTCGGGTGCTACTTGAGCGATGGTGACGAGAGATGAATCGACAATTTGCATAGCTCAGGCATGCCAGCCACCGAAGTGGCAAGAAGTGTTCTGCCTTCGGGAGTCGAAGGGATTTAGGTCTATTATGCGCACCGTTTGACTTCGTCAAACGAAAGTGAAGATCGGGTCGGGACCAAGATCCCGCTGTTGCCTAACTGCAACGACGTTAATTACATCTCTTTAGAAAGAGAAAACCCTTGATTAATCACCAGAATTGAAAGGCTTGTGGCCTAAAATGGGACATCCAATAAAAGGCACATAATGAAACCACAAAATTGCAATTAAATTTGCAAGAGAGTTAAATCTGTGTGTGCTTTTCATCTCTTAGTGTCAATTTGTTCATTTGTTCTTTTATTTATTACATATTTTTGTTCAATTATGCAATAGATTTGACATGTTTTGATTATCATTGTTCTTTCATGATTTGAAATCATTGAGTCATTTGTATGCTCAATTGGTGACAAACACAATCCATTTGCAAGACATGCACATTCTGCAGGGGCGATTCTGCAGGGGTCATTTTGCAGGACAGATTGATTCTACAAGGGTGAATCGGCAGGGGCCATTCTGCAGGGCAGATTGATTCTGCAAGGATGAATCGGCAGGGGCCATTCTGCAGGGCAGATTGATTCTACAAGGATACTATTAAAGGGGCTGCAGATTCACTTAAACAATGAAAAAAAAGAGAGAGAGCCAACCGATTCAAATATTTAAACTAAAATCCAACAACATTTCTTCTCATATTAGATGATGGGGAAAAACATGGTAATCGCCCACCACAATGGAGGCGGAACCGGAAGTAAGGTGTATGTCAAAAGATGACATCACCGAATGGCACACGGTGACAGTTATCCCCAAGGCATGCCTAAACGGAGACCGGTTGGTACCAAGACCAAAAGGAAACCAGATAAGTGACAAAACAATGTGTGAGTCCATTTAACCAGGCCTAGATATTGCATTATCTAGCCCAGAGTCTCATGGATTTCTCATTTACAGGTGAATCTGCGAGGCTGATGATTCTGCACAAGCGATTCGGCAAGGGTTCTATTCAAATGATTTGGCAAGGGACCCTGCAGGATCACTTGGCTCTTAGATAACCATTCTGCAGGGTACCCTGCTAGATCAGCCCTACCGGATCATCACAGTTCTCAGGCCTAAGTGATTTTGTAGGCCTATTTAGGCACAGTTCTCAAAATTTGTGAGAGGTCTGAGCGTCGAATCGGAAGCCAGAGCTTTTGACATGTTTGGACACTATTCATGAGCTCAAATATGGCCCAGGTATTCATTACCGAACCCTTCATGTTCAAAGTCGCATGGAAAAGTGATTCTGCAGCCCTATTTGGACACGACTCTCAAAATCCATGAGGGATCTGAGCGTCCAGTTGGGGGGGTAGAACCTTTGACACATGAGGAACCAATGTATAGGTTTGAACCAGGCCCAGATATTGATTATCCAGCCCTTTGTGTTCAAAGTCACAGAAAAAAGTGATTCTGCAGCCCTATTTGGACGTGGTTCTCAAAATCCAGAGGGGATCTGAGCGTCCAATTGGGGGGACAGAACCTTCAACACATGACGAATCAATTTATAAGCTTGAACTGGGCCCAGATATTGATTATCCAGCCCTTTGTGTTCAAAGCCACAAGAAAAAGTGATTCTGCAGTCCTATTTGGACGCGTTTTCAAAATCCATGAGAGATCTGAGCGACCAATTGGGGAGACAGAACCTTCAACATATGAGGAATCAATTTGTAGGCTTGAATCAGGCCTAGATATTGATTATCCAGCCCTTTGTGTTCAAAGCCACAGGAAAAAGTGATTCTGCAGCCCTATTTGGGCATGGTTCTCAAAATCTGTGAGGGATCTGAGCATCCAACTTGGGGGACAGAACCTTCAGCATATGAGTAATTAATTTAGGCTTGAACTAGGCCCATATATTGATTGTCCAGCCCTTGTGTTTAAAGCCACAGGAAAAAGTGATTATGCAGCCCTATTTGGACGTGGTTCTCAAAATCTGTGTGGGATCTGAGCGTCCAACTTGGGGGACAGAACCTTCAACACGTATAGACATTGTCCATGAGCTCAAACATGGCCCAGGTATCGATTACCTGACCCTTGATGTTCAAAACCTCATGAAAAAGTGAATCTGCGGGGTGACACAGTGAAACAGGGGGCAGCGATGGGGTATTTGGACAGTGGTTTGACTGCTCCTAAACCCAGTGAAGGAGGTACATATATGTCCCTACATGCCCTACTTGTGTTGGGCTCCCAATGGCCACAGTTGGTGCACACCATCTAGAGAGAGAAACATTAAAGCAAAGAGTCTGTTATAGCAAAGCACAACATGGCAGTGGGTGGTTCCTCATGGGATGCCCTTGATGGGCTGAGGGGTACCCAACTGCCTTTACTGCCCCAGATGAGGTACGACAATGAGGCCTCATACAAGAAGAAAACAAAGAAAAAACGTCGAGGGGGACACATCACATCTCATGTGCGTGAAGAGACTTCGGTCTCATGCAAACATGAATAAACAAGGGATAAAAGGGCATTTAAAACACTTCTACACACCCATATACTCATCAAAACCGATGCCATGCAAAGAGAAGATGGAAGACAAGGATTCTTTTACTGTTGGAGGGGAAGAAGGCTACATAAAAGAGGAGGAAAATAAAGAAGTGGGGGCTGCCATAGCAGTACCCCTCACTCCTCTTGACTCTCCTGCTCACCCTATTCTCAACCCTTGCTTCCTCCCTTCACGTGGACAACCACCAGAGAAAGGAAAGGGGCCTTCCACTGTTCTCTCAGGCTCCTTACGCCACCAGCCAGCCTCTCTCCTTCTTCTGCCTGCAACCAGCACTAGGAGGAAGAAAAAAGAACATCTTCTACTCTTCTACGTAACCAGCAAGATGGGAGGAGGAGAGTGATGTTCCCAGCTCTACCTAAGCCTTTTTACGCAGTCAACACCCTGACGAATGTTCCCTGCCCCTCCCTTTTCTCTGTTCCCGTAACTAACCAAAAGGGATGGGATGAGAGAGGAGGAGCCCAATCGCCCTTCACCTCTACTGCCACTCTTCTTTTCTACTCGAACAACCCCTTGGGAAGCAAGGCAGCTCTCTTGCCCTCCTCTCCGTAGCCAGCAAAAGAGAAGAAGGAAGAAGCCTTCTTCACTGCTCTCTTTTTCTCCAGCCTCTTACGCAACCTCTTCAGGAAGAATGTTCTCCTCTTTGCCAAATCCCGAGCTCTCTCCTTTTTCTTTGATCCCGTAACCAGCCAAGAGGGATGGGTCAGAGAGGAGGAACACACCCAAAGAGGAAAAATTCCCTGCCCCTACACCTCTGCTGCCACAACACCTTTTCTTTGTAGTGGGGAGGTGTGGAGGTAGCTTAGGATGACCCCCTTGCATGGGGTGCATGGGCCCTTGGATGAGGGGCTCTCTTGGACCTGTTGAGGACGTCTTTTAGTGGGCTTTTGAGGGGTCTTTTCGTTTGGGGAAGCTGGGCCAGCCGATGCAAGCCCACTGCTTTTTTAGGTGCCCACAATGACATATGATGACAAATAGAACATTGAAAGGGGCCACAAAATCGAAAGAGGGAGAAATTTTCTATCCGAAGCAAAATAAGACTAGATGGAGGGGGGAGGGGCAGAGGGAAGAACTATACATTAGCAGCTATAGGATCATCAATGATGACTACAGGAGAGGAGAAGGGGTTTGAAAGATGCAGCGACTGGCAATGGTGAGGGGGGTGGCAACATGAGGGAGGAGAGGCGGAGAGGGAGGACAAGGGGGAGAGGAGAAACGAGGGACGATGGCACAAGAGAGGGAAAATTAAGTTGTGTGGGATAGGAGTGGTGGGAAGGGTGCAAGACGGGGGTTGTAGCAACTCTGATTCTTAAACCATAAATAAAATAAATTTTTAATTAAATAAATATGATAAATAGATTAAATTAGAATAAATAAGAAATAAATGGAATAAAATGGAATTAACCAAAACCCATTAAGCTAAATGGGAATGGGTTGTACTAATGGTCCAAACATAAAAGATTGGGCCCAAATGTGAAGAGCCCATCATGGGATGAGAGTTAATTAAGTTAATTTTGTACCTAAATTATTAATAAATGGGAAAAGGTTGGGATAATCACTAATAAACTCATAATTATCCAAAACAAGAGTCCTCATCCCATCCTATTCCCTTGGCCACGAAATTGGACCTCTTCCCTATCCTATTAGGTAGATAATGGCAAGAAAATAGGGTGATAATTGTGGAATTTCGGAGTTTAAAGAGGAGAAGAGAGTTTTAATTGTTAGGACTCTTTAAGCAAACAAAACACCCCCATTCGGCCCTATCAACCCATAGAACGATTGCTGGAGCTTTGGAGGACGAGGAGAGGAGCTGTGGACGTGAGGAGCAAGAAGGAGAAGCTTGGAAAGGAGGGATTTCTTCTTCATCTTCGTCATTAAACCCTAGGTCTTATTTACACCACAAAAGGTAGGCAATCTCTCAAGCTCAATCTAATTAAACTCGACCCCAGGTAGATCTTGATCCCCTCTATCAGAGCCCCAAGATTTCCCTATTTTTCGTTGCTCCATAAGGGAGAATTAAATGCCCTAATCTCTGTCATCTCCATGTACCCGAACCTACATATTTGTTTTCAATCCATGTGTATACTTGATCTCATGCCATGCAATTATTCTCATAAATACTACATGGTGTTAGCTTTCAAACCCCCCTATTTTCCCCAATTTTCATCATGTATCCTTTGCGAATTAAATCATTTTTATGAACTGTGCATAGGTCACTGATATGTAACTTAACTAAAGCATGCACAAACCTTGTCTATTTTCTAATTACTCATGCTTGTTGATAGATCTACGAGTCTACTTTCATTTAAAACTAGTTCATAATTTTGGATCATCATGCGATTTTATATCGATTTTAGAAGTGTATTGTATCATGCATGGGAGGGAAGGATCAAACCCAAAAAGGGTAGATCCCATTTTTTGGGTCGAGCCGCCTCTCTGAAATCGCGATGGCCTGACCCGTCACGATATCAGAGAGGACGCGATCGGCTAGTCCGTCGCGTTATAAACGCGAGGGCCCGTGCCGTCACAGTTTCTTCCCGGACCGTGCCAGGCCGGCCGGTCATCTGTCGCGCCCGGACCGCCCGTCGCGACTTGAATCGCAACGGATACCCCCGTCGCTATTTCAAGATTTACACCAGAACTGAAAATTGCATCTATGCCCCTACTATTTATCCCATTTGACCCTTGTTTAGACTTAATTAAACACTGTTATGCATAATATTGATCTGAACCTTAATATTTTGTAAAAATTTCATAAATTCAATTAAATAAAAGTCATGTGCACAATCTTTCATGCTCTCATGATTTAATTACACATGCACACACTTAACATAAATGTTTGCCATTTAAGACCTTATTAAAATTCAATAATCTATCCGGTAATTAAATGAAATTATTTCACTTAAAATTCCCTATTATTTAAATGCACTTGTCTTCATTTTATTCGCGTGCTTTGTACACCGACATCGCGTCCCTCTGCCTTCGAGCACTCGAGGCAAGATAGACAACGTTTCGTTACACACTTTCTCTTGGCATGGACCACCTCTCCATTGGGAATACTCCTGACGGACCAGGGACTCCTAGTCAAGGCCTCCATAAGTCTCCTTGTCTTTGGTGCACGTTCATTGCCGATGAGCTGGTTGTACCCTTAAAACCCGTTACACCCTTAGGGATCAGTACGATCCAACGGCCTTAGTGATTTCCTTCTTACCTTGGAATCACGCCGGACCATCTAGCTTGTGTTAATAGCACGGTTAATGGGTGGATGTGACTTCTACCTCACTGCCGGCACCTAACCTAGTGCCGTGCAACTATGACTATCATCAGTTTAACGTTGTTTTACGATTATACCCCTATCTCATCTGTTATCTCTATACTCTCATCTGTTCACTTTCTCTCTACTCTCTCGTCTATTCATCTGCTATTCTCATCTATTCTTGGTACTCTATTTGGCCATCTATATGATTGTCTAAGATAAGAAACATAACTTATGCCAGTGCAATAGGGCCCGATCTGGTCCTGGGAGGAGTGCCCGAAAAGTGTCATTTGCCCATGGGAGTTAAAATGATCAGGATGTTGGCATACATCCAGTGCCATTATACTATCAAGATTTAATCTATGATAATCAATCCAAGTACTATCAATCAGTGTAATCTATACAAGTGCTATCGTTACTAGTGCACCGTTGTGCAACTTATGTGCTATATCGTTACATGGCTAATCCCTTATCATAACTTGATGTGCTATTTATCATTTACAAGTAGTATCATTATCTTGCTATCGTTACTTTGCTCTACATGACTATGCTCTCTAGTTACCCTACCTTTTAAGACATTAATCATTTAAAGCATGCTTGTTCTTACGAGATATTAAGTCCTACTGGGCGTTATTCGCTCATCCTGCGTTATATTTTATGTGTTTTAGGTGAGTCTGATGGGGATTACCACAATCACAAGGAAGGGAATGATGATGATGCTCAAGAGTGACCCGTTTCGTCAACCCGTGCTTAGTAGTAGTTAGTTAGTAGTCAATTAGTCTATATGTAATAGTTGAGTTTGAATAAAGTACTATGGGCCCTAGTTTGGCTCTAATTAATGGATGTAATAGTTAGTTGATGGAATATAATGAAGTTAGATTTTATTTGGCATTATTCCAATTGTGCTATGGTTTGTCATTTATTTATCCTCTATACTATTTAAATAACTGTAATTCCACTCTGATATTCCGCGTCGGGGCGTTACAGTTTTGTGGTATCAGAGCCTAGGTTATTCTTAAATATAGGATGATCTAGGTTTGACCTTCCTTGACTTAGAGTCTAAGTCCAAACCTATGTATGGGTAGAACCATGGGTAATAAGATAAAATAAATACACATACGTACAAACTTAGTGCAATCTCAAATATCTTACATAAAATTCTGTTTTGAAGGAACTTAAACCATAACAATGGCAGCATAGCGTGCCCGACTACGTGACATGCAGCAGACTATTCAGCAGCTCACTCAAGCATTACTCCAAGCTGTTGGAGCTGGCGGAGGAACCGAGGAGCAGGAGATCTACACAGAAATT
Source organism: Colocasia esculenta (assembly GCA_014218235.1). Taxonomy (NCBI): domain Eukaryota; kingdom Viridiplantae; phylum Streptophyta; class Magnoliopsida; order Alismatales; family Araceae; genus Colocasia; species Colocasia esculenta. The sequence continues at coordinate 48,459,470 of CM024763.1, read as the reverse complement.
TTTACAATCTGAACCGCCTCGATTCAGTAGGACCACTGATCCGATGAGGCAGAGAATTGGCTTAAGGAGATAGAGCGTATTTTTCGCGTTATGCAATGCGCGGATGGTGACAAACTTCTGTTAGCAACATTCCAACTCGAGAGGGACGTCTGTGCGTGGTGGGAGTCCGTGGAGACCACTAGAGCCGATGCACAGTTTACATGGAATGAGTTTAAGGTGCACTTTAACTCCAAGTACTTTTCTGAAAGAGTCCAAGAGAGAAAGACCTCTGAGTTTATTGCATTGAAATAGAGGAACCTTACTATTGCTGAGTATGAAGCTCAGTTCTCCAAGTTGGCACGATATGCCAATCACTTGGTAAGCACTGAGAGAATGAAGGCAAAGAGATTTCTTAACTGGCTCAGGCCCGCATATATCACCCAACTGGCACCATTAGATATCCAGACCTATCCAGAAATGGTCAAGAAAGCTCAATTACTGGATGATGCGATCGACCTCACTGATCGCATCAAGGGTAGAATGGTCAAGAGAGAAGACATCTGGAGCACCAAGCAAGCCCACAAACAGCAAGAAAAGGTCGTTTAGCATCACTGACGGTGTCACGCCCCGACGCGGATATCGGAGCTCGAAGGCAGTTGCAAGAAAAAGGTATAGAGCGAATACTAGACATCAAACCATTGCACATTGAATAATACTAAAGCAAATCTTTCTCATTAATAACTTTTCAAATGTCTAGTTACAACCACTAATATCAAAGCCATTCTATAGGGCCCAATTACATTGCAATAAAAGGAAATAACTAACTACAATTCTAAGATAACATAATGACTCGGGGGTACTCCTGGCTTCACTCTTGGTCATTCCCTTCCTCGTGAGTGTATGTGTCATCCTCGGTCTCACCTGAGAACACAACATCAAATAACGTAAGGTGAGCGATAACGATCTGTATGCCCATGGAGGGCTACGATGTCATATTGGGAGCTGATTGGCTATCCACTTATGGGGCCATTGTTGATTGTAGAAGATGGAAGATTATCTTTAGTGAATCCCTAAACTGACCTTCACGAGACGTAGACACAAGAGGCACTTGTCTCTCGTCTCTGATATTAAGGCGCAGAACATGATAAGGAAGGGTTGTGTGTCATTTCTTGCCGCCATTGTAGTTGAAAAGAAAGCATCTAAGATATCAGACATACATATAGTGCAAGAGTACCCGATGTATTCCCGATGAGCTGCCAGGCATCCCACCTGAAAGAGATGTGAATTTCTCATTGACCTAACACCTGGAGCTGCACCAGTGTCACGCCAACCTTACCGAATGTCTCCTATTGAATTGAAAGAGTTAAAGGAGCATTGATGGAACTGCTAGAAAGGGATTTATCAGACCAAGTACTTCTCCTTGGGGAGCACCAGTTGTTATTTGTCAAGAAGAAGGATGGATCCCTACAGCTATGCATTGACTACAGGCAGTTTGAATCATCTGACTATCAGAACAAATACCCTCTGCCTTGTGTTGATGACTATTTGATCAAATATTATGACCAAATACTTCTCTAAGATTGACCTTAGATCGGGATATCATCCAATGAGAATTAAGGATGCAGATATTTTACAAGATGGCTTTCAGGAGTAGGTACGGTCATTATGAATTTGCAGTCATGCCTTTTGGACTAACCAATCTCCTGCAGTTTTTATGCAATTGATGAACAACATCTATGGCCCTACCTCGAAAATTTGTCGTGGTATTTATTGATGATATTCTTATATACTCGATACCAAGGAGCATGGAGCATCTGAGGATCGCTCTGCAGATCTTACGCGACAACAACTTTACGCCAAATTGAGCAAGTGTGAATTCTGGCTCGAGGAGGTGTCATTTCTAGCCATGTCTATCCAAGGATGGTATCGCTGTCGATCCTTTCAAAGTAGAAGTTGTACTCAACTGGGAGAGACCGACCACTTCACTGAGATCAGAAGTTTTTCTTGGACTGGCTGGCTACTATAGACGGTTCATAAAAGACTTCTCCAAGATAGCCGTGTAGACACGCAATTTGCTCCACCACGGGCAAATTTCATATTGCGCCGTAACCCAAAATGGCCCTCTTTTTGCCTTGTAAGAGTGTTTTTCCATATTTCTGGGTCCCACCCCTTTTTTTTTCTTGGTGCTTCCCCATGTTTCGGTCGCGGATCGACCTGTACGGTCCAGGTCGCGGGGGTCCGGGGCAGCGCCCCGGCGGGGTCTCCGGGGGCAGCGCCCCCAGAAGCTAAATTTGATTATGCACAGTTTCATTGATTTGCGTCCACTACATGGACGCCTTTTAAACGCGACGGTCATAGTGGACGCAATAGGCCCCTTGACGCGGCGGTCAACACGACGTTTTTAAGAGCCTTTTTTACGTCACATGTTAAATTAGAAAGGCGTCTGCTAAGGACGACACGTTTAAAAAGTCAAAAATCCAATGCCGCGCGCACGTCTTCGAATCATGACCAATTCCTTAATCGCGTCCATAAGGACGCCGCAATTTAGAAGTCCAAAGACACACTGACAACGCATTTATGAGGGCCATGCCGCGAATAGTGCCAAAAACTGTAATCGCGTCGCCCATGACTGCCCGCGTTTCAAGTTACGGCGGCCTTGTCAGACATATTCAAGGTATGGCCGCACGCCATGTTCCCATGTGCCTGTCACATCAATTTGACTTCTTATAACGGCCTGTCGCCCGACGCGATTCAATTCATAATCGCGGCCCCATCCTATTTGGACGCGATTCAAGAATCTGATGCCTATAAATAGACCCCTAAGATTATTTGGGGGATTCCAGAAGCGGCGAAGCCCTTCTGAATTCCCGGCCTCGACGTTCGACCCCGGCGTCTTCTTCCAGGTTCACGCCGTCCATTCCATCCCTCGGAGCCTAGCGCCGTCGCCCCCATCGTCTCCTCCCACGTATACCGGAGCCAGGCGGGAGCGCTCCCTTCCTCCTCTCCGTCCAACCGGCAACGCCGCGGCGTCGACACGCCATCCGTTTTGGGGAAGCACCCCCCTTCCTTTTCTATTGCATTTCCACTTCCTCCGGGCTCCACGTGGCTCTTTATTTTTTCTTCTCCTTCGGCCTCGCGCGCCCCTTTTACTTCTTTCATACACCACATCATGCATGCACACACACACACACCACAACTATTCCGGGGTTTAAAAGCCATCACACGGTAAGTCGTACCCCCTTGCCGTTTATTCTTTTATTTTATTTATTTTTGGATTGATACTACACAACACCTGGCTAATCCCTTCTTATTTTCTTTCTTTGTCTTTTTTATCAGAGTAACAAAATGGAAAACGCCCTCTCAAAGCGGCCGGCCGTGTTCGTAGAGGAAGAGAGACCCAACATCATCTCTGGCGCCATCTCCTCCCCGCTAAAAATGTACGCCCGCGATCATTCTTCCACCCCGTACCCCTTCGCCATGCATCTCCTTTGGCACCCTCGTGTGCCTGGCGATATCATCTTTTTATTTTCCATCATTTCCCGCTTTTCCACTCCATATCCACACACCACCCTCTTTTTATTTTATTCCCACCCTCTTTGTGGACTGTTCTTCGTCCCCCTGAAGTGGAGCGGAAACGGTATCTACCAGCTGTACCTCCTGACTCGCCTTACGCGAAAGAGAACCCCTATGTCTGGAGCAAGGAATACGAGAAGCTTCTAGACACTGAAGAACTGCTTGACATCTGCACCTGTCCTCGCGTTGCCAGTCGAGGTGAAGGATTCTCATCTACACTAATGCATCTGGAATGGTCTAGGCTACGTGTTAATGCAGAATGAGAAAGTGATAGCTATCATCAAGAAAGTTGAAGCCTCATGAAATAATTATCCTGTCCATGACCTAGAACTAGCTGCAGTGGTTTTTGCACTCAAGATATGGAGGCATTACCTATATGGAGAGCAATTCCTTGTCTACTCTGACCATAAGAGTCTGAAGTACTTATTTTCCCAGAAGGATCGCAAAATGCAACAAAGGAGATGGCTGTAGTATCAAAAAGACTTTGATTTCAATATCCAATACACCCCGCAAAGGTAATGCATAGCAATGCAGTTAGTAGAAGCCAGTAGCATTCTTATCTTGTTTAGTCCTGGGAGAGATGCAATTACTTGACACTTCACCAGTCTGGATCTAATTATTGAGCAGAGAAGTGATCAGATGTTAGTGGCCACCTTAGAGCTCAACCGACTCTTTGTCGAGATCAGGGAGCAACAAACCAATGATCCATTCCTAATCCGAGTCAAGAACTCTAAGACCTGACCAGACTTCTCCATCACGGAGGACGGGAGTTGTTTATTTCAAGCCAGAACCTATGTGCCTGACAATGAAGTTGAAAAGGAAGCTGATGGACGAAGCCCACAAGACAAAGTATACAATCCACCAGGCGCAACCAAGATGTACCATGACATGAAAAGGTCATTTTGGTGGCCCAACATGAAGCGTGAGTGGCCTGAGCATGACGCGCACATGCCTCACTGTCTCAGGTAAAAGCAGAACACCGACTCCTGCGGGTGTACTCAGACCCTTGTACATCCCTGAATGGAAATGGGAGAGTATCGGCATGAATTTCATCATGGTTTACCTCAACTTGTGGTGGACTTGATGCTATCTAGGTCATTGTGGACCGTTTGAGCCTAAGTCCCACACTTTTCTAGCAATTAAGAGTACTTGAAGTGTAGATGTCTTGCGCATTATATGTAAAAGGAGATAGTGTGATTACATGGAGTCCCCGTATCCATAGTCTCAGATCGTGACCCCAGATTCACCTCTAGATTCTGGAAGGGACTTCAATCTGCATTAGGTACTAAACTCAATTTTAGCACAGTGTTCCACCCACAGACAGATGGACAGACAGAAGAACTAATCAGATCGGGAGATATGCTGCGAGCATGCACTATTAATTTTGAGGGTACTGGAACGAACAATTGTCACTGATAGAATTCACGTACAATAACAGCTATCAAACGAGCATTAAGATGGCACCCATTTGAAGCCCTGTACAGAAGAAGCTGTAGATGCCGGTGTGTTGAAATGAGGTAGGCAAACAACAATGGTGGGACCAGATATGGTACAGAACACCAGCAGAGATATATATATCATCAGGACATGATTAAGATAGCTCAGTCCAGGCAGAAGATCTATGCTGACAAAAGAAGAAGGGACTTAGAATTCAAATTAGAGACCATGTGCTGCTTAAGGTATCCCCGAATCGAGGATTTCAAAGGTTTGGGATGAAGGAAAGTTAAGACCGAGATTCATAGGTCCATTTGAGGTACTAGAAAGAGTAGGCGAGGTGGTGTATCGGCTAGCACTACCTCCCCAGTTTTCCACCGTACACAATGTTTTTCCATGCATCAATGCTAAGGAATATGTATACGACCCATCACACGTATCAGCTATGATGATATCATTTTGAACAAAGATATGACCTATGAAGAGAAGTCGTAAGATCTTGGACAAGAAGATACAACAGCTTTAGAATCAACCATATCTGTGGTCAAGATACTCTCGAGAATCATCAAGTAGAAGAAGCCATGTGGGAACCCGAAGCAACCATGCGACGGAATTACCCGGAGTTATTCAGTAAGTCATTCTTCCTCTTAGGATCATATGAATTTGGGGACCAAATTCTTTTTAAGAGGGGGAGGATGTAGCAACTCTGATTTTTAAACCATAAATAAAAAAAAATTTATAATAAAATATATATCAAATTTAAATTAGAATAAAGAAGAATAAATGGAATAAAAGAGAATTAAATCAAAACCCATTAAGCTAAATTAGAATGAGTTGTACTAATGGTCCAAACATAAAGAATGGGCTCAATGTGAAGAGCTCATCATTAGATGAGAGTTATTTGTATTAATTTCGTACCTAATTATTAATAAATGGAAAAGGTTGGGATAACCATAATTACCCATAATATCCAAAACAAGAGTCCTCATCCCATCCTAACCCCTTGGACACGAAATTGGACCTCTTCCTATCCTATTAGGTAGATAATGGCAAGAAAATAGGGAGATAATTGTGGAATTTCGGGTTTTTGAAGAGGAGAAGAGAGTTTAAATGTGTTAGGACTCTTTAAGCAAACAAAACACACCCCCAATTCGGCCCTATCAACCCATAGAACGATTGCTAGAGCTTTGGAGGACGATGAAGAGCTGTGGATGTAAGGAGCAGAAGGAGAAGCTTGGAAGGAGATTCTTCTTCATCTTTGTCATTAAACCCCTAGGTCTTCTTTACACCCACGAAAGGTAGGCAATCTCTCAAGCTCAATCTAATTAAACTCGACCCTAGTAGATCTTGATCCCCTCTATCAAAGCCCCTGATTTTCCTATTTTTCGTTGCTCCATAAGGGAGAATAATGCCCTAATCTGTCTCTCTATGTACCCGAACCTACATGTTTGTTTTTCATCCATGTGTATACTTGATCCCATGCCATGCAATTATCTCATCATAAATACTACATGGTGTTAGCTTTCAAACCCCCCTATTTACCCCAATTTCCATCATGTATCCTTTGCGAATTAAATCATTTTTCCGAACTGTGCATGATTTAAGTCACCGATATGTAACTTAACTAAAGCATGCACAAACCTTATCTATTTTCTAATTACTCATGTATGTTTGATAGATCTATGAGTCTACTTCATTTAAAACTAGTTTCATAATTTTTGGATCATTGTGTTTTTATATCAATTTTAGAAGTGTATTGTCCATGCATGGGACGGAAGGACCAAACCCCAAAGGGTAGATCCCTTTTCTGAGTCGGGCCCCTCTCTGAAATCGCGACGGCCTGACCCATCGTTATATCAGAGAGGACGGACCGCCTGTACGTCACGTTTAAAATGCAATGGCCCACGCTATCACGGTTTTCCCTCCGGACCGCACCAGGCCGGCCAGTTCATCTGTTGCGCGGCGGACCGCCCGTCGCGACTTGAATCGCGACGGGTAACCTCGTCGCAATTTCAAGATTTACACCAGAACTGAAATTTGCAATCTATGCCCCTACTATTTATGCCATTTGACCCTTGTTTAGACTTAATAAACACTGTTATGTATAATATTGATCTGAACCCTAATATTTTGTAAAAAATACATAAATTCAATTAAATAGAAGCCATGTGCACAATCTTTCATGCTCTCATGATTTAATTACACATGCACACACTTAACATAAATGTTTGCCATTTACGACCTTATTAAATTATTCAATAATCTATCTGGTAATTAAATGAAATTATTTCCTTAAAATTCCTATTATTTAAATGACACTGTCTTCATTTTTTCGCGTGCTTTGTACACCGACATCGGTCCCTCTGCATTCGAGCACTCGAGGCAAGACAGACAACGTTTCGTTACACACTTTCTCTTGGCATGGACCCACCTCTCCATTGGGAATACTCCTGACCGGACCATGGACTCCTTCTCAAGGCCTCCGTAAGTTTCCTTGGCTTTGGCGCACGTTCATTACTGACGAGCTGGTTATACCCTTAAACCCGTTACAACCCCTTAGGATCAATGCGATCCAACGTCCTTAGTGATTTCCTTCTTACCTTGGAATCACGCCGGACCATCTAGCCTGTGTTCATAGCACGGCTAATGGGCGGATGTGACTTCTACCTGACTGCCGGCACCCCGACCTAGTGCCGTGCAACTGTGACTACGTCGGTTTAATGTTGTTTTAGATTATACCCCTATCTCATTTATTATCTCTATACTCTCATCTGTTCACTTTCTCACTCCTCCTCGTCTATTCATCTGCTATTCTCATCTATTCTTGGTACTCTATTTGGCTATCTATATGATTTGTCTAAGATAAGAAACATAACTTATGCCAGTGCAATATGGCCCGATCTAGTCTTGGGACGAGCGCTTGAAAAGTGCCATTTGTCCATGGGAGTTAAAATGATCAGGATGTTGGCATACATCCATGCCATTATACTATCAAGATTTAATCTATGACCATCAATCAAGTGCTATCAATTCAGTGCAATCTATACAAGTGCTATCGTTACTAGTGCATCGTTGTGCAACTTTATATGCTATATCGTTACATGGCCAATCTTTTATCATAACTTGAGGTGCTATTATCATTTACCAGTATTATCATTGTCTTGCTATCGTACTACTTTGCTCTACATGACTATGCTCTCTATTACCCTGCCTTTTAAAGACATTATCATTTAAAGTATGCTTGTTCTTATGAGATATTAAGTCCTACTGGGCGTTATTCGCTCATCCTGCGTTATTATTTCATGTTTTTTCAGATGAGTCTGATGGGGATTACCACACTCACGAGAAGCGAATGAGGATGATGCTCAGAGTGACCTGTTTCGTCCACCCGTGCTTAGTAGTAGTTAGTTAGTAGTCAAATTAGTCTATATGTAATAGTTTGAGTTTGAATAAAGTACTTTGGCCCTAGTTGGCTCTGATTAATGGATGTAATAGTTAGTTGATGGAATATTAATGAACTTGGATTTTATTTGGCATTATTCCATTATGCTATGGTTTATCATTTATTTATCGCTCTGTACTATTAAGTAACTGTAATTCCGCTCCGATATTCCGCGTCGGGGCGGTACAGGGGTGGGGGGTGGAGATGGAGGCACAAGAGGAGGGGGATGACGAAAGCGGGGGGGGGGGGGGTGTGGCATGTGGAGGAGAAAGCCCACACAAAGAGGAGAGGAAGAGAGATCAGAGAGGGGAAGCAAATGGCGGAGGACATAAGAGATCGGGGGGGGGGGGGGTGGGGGGGGGGAGATCTCTGTGAGAGGCTTTCCCCATCCGACAGACTGTAACGGCCCTGTATATCTATACCCATCAGGTCCTATCCAGATCCGTCTCCCGCCGAACGGACCGAAGTCTCGCAAGGGATAGCTCGTACACGTGTCCAGGAAGAACATAAAAGACAACCACAACTAAGAAGACACAAGAAATGATATGTGCTCATACCTGCATATACAATTTACATCTATCCCATTACATTATTACATGTCCAAATTAAAAGAATACAACTACCTAGGGCATACCCCGAGGGAGCACAAGCTCGCACAACTCTGCTAACACTACTGCTGGTGGTACAAGTCTGCCACAACACCTCCTCACGCGACACCAACGTAAACCCTGAGAAAGACTGTAATGATGAGCCTCAACAAGTCACTGGCTCAGCAGGAACCACCTAAATCACCACTCAACGCAGGAGAACCTCAACCCCAACGGTCTCACTGGCAACAACCGTAAGTCAAACATACTGCTCACAACAAACATAATTAACAGTTACTAAACATAATTAACTCAGTTACTGCAAATCTCGAAAAGACGAAGACAACAGCACCATTAGTCCACTTAATACTAAAAGCCTAGGCCCACAAGCCTCACAAGCACACCACCTCAACAACTGGTCGCCTAAGCTATAAGCCACACATGCAAAGCATTGCCTAAGCTACAAGCTTCACTGGCAAGCCTCTACACACATATGGGAATCAGGATTGCTAACCAAGAGCTAATCCTTTAACCCTTAAACCACGATGTACGAATATCACACCTAATAACAGGATTGGCTACCACTGCCATCCATCATACACTAAACCATAATCGGAAACTTACCCAAAGGGATAAAACACAACAAGTGGAAGTCTTACCACACGACCCCCACAGAGCACAGCTCCACCTCAACACCTGAAAAGACTGGTACACAGGTACCACGAGAAACCAACCCCACAAAGGGTACAGGTACCCACCACCACGAGGTACCACCACTGAAACATAAACACAACTGTGCCACCACTAGGCACACCACAACCGTCAAACCCACTAGTGAGTCTCCGCTCACCAACCACAACGACAACTGTGCCACACCATGGCACACAACAACCGGTGAACCCACAACTAAACACGCTATAGCCAATAGCAAGCACAAGCCAGAAGCACACGCCACCACACTGGACAGACAACTGTTTCATGACACCAGTATCCAACCCAGACAACACAACACAAGAAGTACCTCTCAGTCTCGCAGTCACGGACGAAAGGTCCACTGCACTCCACAACACAAGTAAAGTCAAAGAACTGTGGAGTCCACCAAACCCCACAACCTACAGGTCACACACCCTGCAGCCCATGCCTGGCATCTTTAGAGACTCTGGCCCAGCTCTCTAAGGTGAGGCACTGGTAACATGACTAGCTGGGGTCCAGTACGTCTACTGTGTCCGTCTCTCCCAACTACGAGCGTGCTACAAGCGACAATACACAAACTCTCTCTCTATCCGCTGTCCCACTGTCGTCTTTCCCTCAGCCGGACGTACTACAGCACACACAGAGTGAGGGTGTCCGGAAGACGACAAGACCTCAACGGTACCACTGCACTGGAACAAAACCCGAGCACAACAACCACCCACGTGCCTGGCTCACACAGAACCTGGGTACCCCATTGAAGAGCATTCCGGAAGAGGCGCCGGACCACCAAACTCAGAAATGCACAAACCACGATATATACTTATATATTCTTTATTACAACCATAGTATCCATTCATATCTGGCCTATCATTGTCACCATGTGACCTCCAAACCCTTACACTAATACACACGTATACCACAACAGTACAACACAACCTTGCTGTCATTGTCACGCTGTGACCTCTATGGCAACACATTACTTAACGCGTATAACTTGTAATACTCGTTAAAAGATAACCATAGAATAGGGCTAGGTCATACCTGACCTTCATTGCCCCGTCACCTCACACGAACTACAGAAGTTACAATACAACAATCATCACGTCAAACCACTAGCCATGCATACTCATGCAATGCACTCAGATCATAAAAACACCACAGTCATGGCTAGCTCACACAGGAACCGCACTGCCCAATCACTACGACAACCAGTGCAGTGTCCCACACACAACCCCACTACAACGGAGTATGTGCCATGCACTTCTTGAACCATAATAATACCACACCGATTATGTAAACCATATACTAACCATGTGGGCAACCTACTCACTGAGCTTTACAGAGGACAACACACCTCTTACCAAAGCCATACACATAAACGACAATAACGTATAACCAAAGCACCAAAAGCAAGCCAAGCAGAACCCTCGGCTACGATCGCGACAGATTACAGGACCGCCTTCTGATCGCGACGCTATGATATGGCGCGACAAGAAACACTGTCGCGCAGAGCGGCCTACCGCGACACCCCGACAAACCGCGATAGGAACCTGGGCCGTCATCAGATCGCGACCCACATAAACACCGCGATAGAACCTATTGCAATAGATCGGGCTTTGTCGCGACCATGTCGCGACACCCTAAGACCGTCGCCTTAGCAGTAAAACCCTAATCCCGGAACCATCTCCGGATCTCCATGCAAACCACATTATTTCCGATTTTCATGCTTTAATGAATAACCTAGCATGCTATCTATCGTTCATAAAGCATTAACCTATCGATTACGCATCACATGCCATCCACACACAAATCAGGTAGAACACCCTACCTTCACGAGAACACACAAACCGTTTACGACACGACATCTCCCCGCTCCATGCAACGTCCTCGCGTCGAGAGCGCGATGAAACCCACTGAAACGCCAAATCGCCCCGAACAGCCGCAACAGCTCCTCCCTAGGTCGAGCAGAGCCTCCCCTGCTCTGTTCGGACAAACCCTTTTTAAAAACAATAGCGGTTACTACGTGACACACATAACCGACGCGACCTGATCGCGACAGCTTCATGCGTCGCCTTAACACCCCCGACGTCAGCAAGCTCCACTCCATGCGCGACACGCAGCGCACATGCAGACGTCGCGCCAAAAGCGGCAACCTTACGCGACCCCCGATACTGACGCGTTCAGAACGCGGCCTTAACCACCGTCGCGTTCACATTCCTGAACCAACGGGCACATGGGCCTATCCTGCCGGCCCACTAAGCTCCGCACACGCTCGGAAACCTCAACCAGGCCCATGACCTTACATCGGCCATGAGCACCACACCAAAACCATAAACACAGATCCGAACTACCACTAATCCACGATCCACGAAGATCCGAAAACGCGCTACGTTACATCAAACTCTGCAAGAGCGACAACAAGATCTATCGAGAAGAAGCCTCCGTCAGTGATGACACCCTCAAATGAAAATCGCTCCAAAAACCCCTCGTGACAACGCTATATATAGTTTCGAAGCAATATACCCTTCGTCGAGGGATTCCTCTCATCCTTATTCTACATCATGGTTACTTTACTCCCACGGCATGAAGAATCACAAAAGCTTACAAAGATTATTTGGATATGAAACATCTTGACTTCTTCCTTAGCTTCCTTTTAGCCATTTCTAACTGGGGTCAGATGTCCAATCATGTAAGTTCACGATCCTAGGTATGGAGAGAGAGAGAAGAGAGAGAGAGAGAGAGTGATGTGAAGACACCAAGTGTCCGTGCTGAAGATAAACAATCTTTTCTTTTTTTTTCTCTTTTCTTGGCGTGGGGGTGGAGGTGGGGGTCTAATCCTTATTCTTAGCTCAAAGGGGGGAAAAAGAGAGAATCATGCTTATTTGCTTCCAAGCTCTTTTAGTAGTTAGTCCTTGCAATTCTCTTCCATTAATTTTAATGCCATAACTTGACGATTTAGTCTTAGATTTAGGAATCTAACTTTCTTTACAGCAAGTCCTTTTAGAAATTAAAGAAAGAATTACTGAAAATCCATAAAAAGGGCATATATATCCCTAAAAAATAAGGCTCCTAATAAGTCCAAGGGTAAATAATGAAGTTACAAGGAATAAAATTTGAT
>CM024763.1:48384031-48446544 GCA_014218235.1 Colocasia esculenta | reverse complement strand
TGAAATGACAGATCTAAAAAAACCCTGGTCTAAAGGGTCAAAACACATAACCAAGGGGTCCAAAATCCCAAATAGGGATCTGATCGCGTGCCGTTCACACTGACACGATCGGGTGGGTTCAATTGACGTGTGCGAACTGACGGAATCCGATTTGGATTGCCGGATTGGGTTGGGCGTTGAAATGACGGATCTAAGAAAACCAAAGTCTAAAAGATTAAAACACACAACCCGGGGGTCCAAAATCCCAAATAGGGATCTGATCGGCGTGCCGTTCACTCCAACACGACCGGGTGGGTTCAATTGACGTGTGCGAACTGACGGAATCCGATTTGGATTCTCGGATTGGGTTGGGCGTTGAAATGATGGATCTAAAAAAAACCCAAGTCTAAAAGATTAAAACACACAACCGGGGGTCCAAAATCCCAAATAGGGATCTGATCGGCGTGCCGTTTTCTCCGACACGACCGGGTGGGTTCAATTGACGTGTGTGAACTGACGGAATCCATTTGGATTCCCGATTGGGTTGGGCGTTGAAACGACGGATCTAAAAAAAACCCGTGTAAAGGGTCAAAACACACAACCGGGGGTCCAAAATCCCAAATAGGGATCTGATCGGCGTGCCGTTTTCTCCGACACGACCGGGTGGGTTCAATTGATGTGTGCGAACTGATGGAATCCGATTTGGATTCCCGGATTGGGTTGCGCGTTGAAATGACGGATCTAAAAAAAACCAAGTCTAAAGGGTCAAAACACACAACCTGGGGGTCCAAAAACCCAAATAGGGATCCGATCGGTGTGCCGTTTACTCTGACACGACCGGGTGGTTAAAGTGACGTGTGCGAACTGACGGAATCCAATTTGGATTCCCGGATTGGGTTGGGCGTTGAAATGACGGATCTAAAAAAACCCAAGTCTAAAGGGTCAAAACCTACAACCCGGGGGTCCAAAATCCCAAATAGGGATCGATCGGCGTGCCGTTCACTCCGACACGACCGGGTTGGTTAAAGTGACGTGTACGAACTGACGGAATCCGATTGGATTCTCGGATTGGGTTGGGCGTTGAAATGACGGATCTAATAAAAACCCAAGTCTAAAATATTAAAACACATAACCTGGGGGTTCAAAATCCCAATAGGGATCTGATCGGCGTGCCGTTCGCTCCGACACGACCGGTGGGTTCAATTGACGTGTGCAAACTGACGGAATCCAATTTGGATTCCCGGATTGGGTTGGACGTTGAAACGACGTATCTAAAAAAAACCAAGTCTAAAGGGTCAATACATACAACCCGGGAGTCCAAAATCCCAAATAGGGATCTGATCGGCGTGCGTTTTCTCCGACACGACCGGGTGGGTTCAATTGACGTGTGCGAACTGACAGAATCCGATTTGGATTCCTGGATTGGGTTGGGCGTTGAAATGACGGATCTAAAAAAACCCAAGTCTAAAGGGTCAAAACACACAACCGGGGGTCCAAAAACCCAAATAGGGATCCGATCGGCGTGCCGTTTGCTCCGACACGACCGGGTGGGTTAAAGTGACGTGTGCGAACTGACAGAATCCATTTGGATTCCCGGATTGGGTTGGGCGTTGAAATGACGGATCTAAAAAAACCCAAGTCTAACGGGTCAAAAACTACAACCCGGGGGTCCAAAATCCCAAATAGGGATCCGATCGCCGTGCCGTTTGCTCCGACACGACCGGGTGGGCTGACAGAATCTAATTTGGATTTCCGGATTGGGTTGGGCATTGAAATGACGGATCTAAAAAAAACCCAAGTTTAAAAGATGAAAACACAACCCGGGGGTCCAAAATCCAAATAGGGATCTGATCGTGTGTCGTTTGCTCCGACACGACCGGGTGGGTTCAATTGACATGTGTAAACTGATCGAATCCAATTTGGATTCCCGATTGGGTTGGACGTTGAAATGACGGATCTAAAAAAACCAAGTCTAAAGGGTCAAAACACACAACCCGAGAGTCCAAAATCCAAATAGGGATCTGATCGGCGTGCCGTTCGCTCCGACACGATCGGGTGGGTTCAATTGACGTGTGCGAACTAACAGAATCTGATTTGGGTTCCCGAATTGGGTTGGGCGTTGAAATGACGGATCTAAAAAAAACCCAAGTCTAAAGGGTCAAAACACACAACCCGGGGGTCAAAAACCCAAATAGGGATCCGATTGGCGTGCCGTTTGCTCCGACATGACCGGGTGGTTAAAGTGACGTGTGCGAACTGACGGAATCCAATTTGGATTCCCGGATTGGGTTGGGCGTTGAAATAACGGATCTAAAAAAAACCCAAGTCTAATGGGTCAAAACCTACAACCCGGGGGTCCAAAATCCCAATAGGGATCCGATCGGCGTGCCGTTCACTCCGACAAGACCAGGTGGGTTAAAGTGACTTGTACGAACTGAAAGAATCCGATTTGGATTCCCGGATTGGGTTGGGCGTTGAAATGATGGATCTAAAAAAAACCCAAGTCTAAAAGATTAAAAAACACAACTCGGGGGTCCAAAATGCCAAATAGGGATCTGATCGGCGTACCGTTCACTCCAACACGACCGGGTGGGTTCAATTGATGTGTGCGAACTGACGGAATCCAATTTGGATTCCCAGATTGGGTTGGGCGTTGAAACGACGGATATAAAAAAACCCAAGTTTAAAGGGTCAAAACACACAACCCGGGAGTCCAAAATCCAAATAGGGATCTGATCGGCGTGCCGTTCACTCCGACATGGCCGGGTGGGTTCAATTGATGTGTGGGAACTGACGGAATCCGATTTTGATTCCCGGATTGGGTTGGGCGTTGAAATGACTGATCTAAAAAAAACCCAAGTCTAAAGGGTCAAAACACACAACCCGGGGGTCCAAAACCAAAATAGGGATCCGATCGGCGTGCCGTTTGCTCCGACACGACCGTGTGGGTTAAAGTGACGTGTGCGAACTGACGGAATCCAATTTGGATTCCCGGATTGGGTTGGGCGTTGAAATGACGGATCTAAAAAAATCCAAGTCTAAAGTGTCAAAACCTACAACCCGGGGGTCCAAAATCCCAAATAGGCTCCGATCGGCGTGCCGTTTGCTCCGACACGATCGGGTGGGTTAACGTGACGTGTACGAACTGACGGAATCCGATTTGGATTCCCGGACTGGGTTGGGCGTTGAAATGACGGATCTAAAAAAAATCAAGTCTAAAAGATTAAAACACAACCCGGGGGTCCAAAATCCCAATAGGGATCTGAACGACGTGTCGTTCACTCCGACACGACCGGGTGGGTTCAATTGACGTGTGCGAACTGACGGAATCCAATTTGGATTCCAAGATTGGGTTGGGCGTTGAAATGATGGATCTAAAAAAAACCCAAGAAACGACGGATCTAAAAATAGTTTCTAATTCAACTTGAGAAATAATCACTATTTTAAATTTAATTTTAAAATGTATGTATATTAAATTTTATTAATGTTTCTCATATTAATTTTTTTTTAATATAGGATCCACCTCCGGCACCTGACGATCACAAAGCGGGGATAGTAGACGATCCAGTAGATCTGTCCTGATTTTTTGTATTTATTATTGTGTATGATTTATATTGTTCTATTTTATGATTTTATGTTGATTGTGAGTATTTGTGAAATTTATGAATATTGTAGCAGGTTTGAAATCATTGTTATTTCTCTTTTTTTAAAAAAGAAAATTACAGAACTTTCCGACGACATTTCCAACGGATAGTAGTCCGTCGGAAAATAGATATTACCGACGGAAATCACCCGTCGGAATTTTTGTCTAAAGTTCTGACGGATTTGTTTCTGACGGATTTCTTGGTCGGCATTTACCGACCCATTTTCCGATGGAAAGTTCTGACGGATTTGTTTCCAACGGATTTGTTGGTCGGCAATACGTCAGTAAATACTGACCAAATTTCTGACAAAGCTTTCCGACGGTTTCGGTCAGAAATTGCCGACCCATTTTTCGACGGATATTTCTGTCGGTATTTCTGACATATTTCTGACGGAATTTTTTGCCGTCGGTAATTTCTGACCAGTTGTTTCCGACCGATCATTTCCGATAACCGTTCGACAGAAAGCCGTCGGAGGTCTCTGTTTTCGACGGATTGCCGTCGGATTTCCGATGGATGGTGTCCGTCAGAAATCTCGCATTTTCTTGTAGTGCTCCCTCCTCTCCCACTCCCCCTCTTGATGACTTCCCCCCTCGTCCCCTACAGAATCCCCCCCCTCCCAACAACCCTCCCCCCTCCCCCCTGCACATTCCCCCCCTCTCCCCCTCCCCGTTCCGACGACCGTCCCCCCGCTCCCCTGCACAGTCCCCCCTTCTCTCCCCCTCCCCCTCCCGATGACTGTGTTGAGCAATTATCCCTAAAAAATATTGCTAAACATTTATCATAATATTTTTGCTATGACAAAACTTTTTAATATATCTTTTTACTACCATTTATGAAAATACAATGGTTTTCTTATATATATGTATATACTGTATATATCCCAGCCAAAATTTATGCTTACACAGAATCTAGGTATCAACACAAACAAAATTTCTCTAAGTCCACAGCGTATACTGTATATCATACTAACTCCGACTCCTAACTCCGACTCTAGAAAAGTTGAAATATTTCTTCAATTGATGAACAAATTGGTAGTACTCCGATTCCTCAAAAGTCAAAATTTGGCTTGACTCTGACTCCTCAAAAGTCGACGTTTAACTTACTCCAAATTTAGAAAAGTCGAAGTCTATTATCTATTTGCTAGACTCCGACTTCTTAAAAGTCAAAGTTTGCCCGGACTCCGACTCTTGGAAAGTCGAAGTATGACTTGTTTTGCTCTCACTCTGACTTCTTAGAAGTCTCTGTCTCTTACTCCAACTCCTCAGAAGTCGAAGGTTGATTCTCTGTGACTTCTGTATAGTCGAAGTTCTATTTTCTTTGACTCCGACTCCATATAAGTCGAAGTATACTATATCAACTTCTGCGTACTTGATACTTAAATAATTTTTGTATGAATTTGTCATTCCATAGAATCCATGAAATCTTAATCTTGTTTACTTCAAGTTATGTGTTATCCCTATGGGATCCTTTACAGAATGAATAACACTTACATATCTTACAGAATAATGTTTTTCTTGCTACCACCATTTAAATGTTCTGTTAGGTACGAAGAATTGTATTCAAAATGACCATATCATTGTTAAGATCTATAATAATTATATCTCTTGTTTGTTGTCAGAAGTTTAGTTCTTCTCCATTTGATAGTTGCTATACGGTGAATACAATGGTAGGTATAAGCAGCATGGGCTATCTGTCAGAGCTCACCAACCACTGTCAGAACACCATGACTTTCAGGAAAAGACTTTGTATTCCCCGTAAAACTGTCCATCTGATCCTTAAATGCTCTGAACTTCTATTCGTCTGAGCTCATTCTTGCTTTATATTTTCTTTATCTTACCTACCTCCGAAAGTATGGAGGTATCCCTGTCTATCTTGTCATTTCAGGTTTTCAGAACATTAACGCATCATGCTTATCTTTCGGCCTTGAGCATGGAGTTTACAGAACATTAATGAAGCTGTCTATCAAGCCATGAAGCTACCTATATAGCCTAAAGACGTTGGACTCTGAAGAGCTGAAGATCTGATGGACACCTAGGAAGCTCATAGTCTCTTTCCAAACGGATATCCTTTAACGGCTAGCTTCCAACGGTTAGTTTCAAACCGGAAGATATCTGAAGCTTATATATATAGAAGCCGGAAATTGAAAAAGAAGATATACACATCCCTAACAACAACACACTCAACTCCAATCTGAATTTGCAAGCAAGTGTTTTTTACAAGCCTTCTACTAAAAAGAAAAAGAGAGAGAGAGAGTTGTTTCTTTAGTCCACGACTTCCAAGCTCTCTAAGTTTTTTAGAAGTCTTTCTCTGTTGGGTGGCTTTTTGTAACTGTAGATCTCTCTCAGTCCACCCATTTAGATTCAGAAAAAGTTAGAACTTTAGCTCTCATTTGTATCTCTTTCTGATTCTGTGTCTGCTAATCCAGTTGAGCAGACACATAAATGTTCTTTATTTCTGTATCAGATAACCCGCAGGAGGTTTGTTTCCTACAATGCCCCTCTTGTAAAGGGAAGACCTACTGGTGTAGGTAGTCTTTGTACCTCTTGTAAAGGGAAGACTTGTTTGGGAGCAAGTGGGTTTGTAATACCTCTCAAGTTGAGAGAAGGCTAAGTGTTCTTGGAAGTTTAGTGAAATCCCAAGAGGTTACTTAGGGACTAGACGTAGGACTTCCATGTGAGAAGGGATGAACTCGGATAAATCTCTTGTGCATTTGTGTGATTGTTTCCGCCAAGCTTTCACTTATTTCACACACACCACACTAAATACTAACAACTCTATTTAGTGTTATCTATTTTCAGATAATTTTAAAAGCGCAAGAAGTCCTATTCACCCACCTCTAAGACATCTCTAGTGCCATCTCAATCCAACAGACTGCCCCCCTTCCGATGACTATCCCCCCCTCCCCTGCACATTCCCCCCCTTCCCTACATAGTCCCCCCCCCTCCCAACAACCCTCCCCCCTCCCCCCTGCACATTCCCCCCCTCTCCCCCTCCCCGTTCCGACGACCGTCCCCCCTTCCCCCCGCCCCTGCACAGTCCCCCCTCCCAACAATCCTCCCTTTACACAGTCCCCCCCTCCCCCTACACAGTTCCCCTCGCCCCCCTCTCCCCCTACATAGTGGCTCCCCCTCTTAATGATTGTTACTGCATTGTTATTAAATGAATGCTATTGTTATTGACTGTACTGATTGAATGAAGAAATGTTCATTGTTATTGTTACTGCTCATAGTATATTTGTCATTGGAATTTGAAATGCTACAATGTTCATTGAATGAGTGATTGTCTTGATCTCTTAATTTGATAGGAAATCATGTACTGTGTAGAATTTGATTCCCATGCATTGATCCAGATTTTCTCGTGTCCAAGTAGTGATTTAGAAAAAGGAACAAGATTTTGTAATATAATCATAAAAAAATAAACACATCATAATGCTCATTCCCAATTTTGCTTGCAATGAGAAAATAACTGACATGTAAGATGACAGGTCTTCATCAAGATAATAAGTTCTTCATGCTCACATGAAATTTATACAGTCCGAGAGTTATTTATACAGTCCATAGGTCTAGAAGTATAAATAATAGTTCACATTAAATAGTAATGAAAATATAATTGTATTTATAACTGATAGAATATTTTCCACTCATTATTTTAAATTTGAGTTAAGTGATATATATATATATATATATATATATACATATACGTATATGTATGTATATTATAAATGTCTTTTCTTTTTATCCATATAAGATTTCCTCAACTCAATGTATAAATTTTGAGTTAGAGTATAGATTTTTAATACATAAAGAAATGTGCATCTTCAATAGCACATTTTTTGAACCTTTTTATTGTCCCTCGACATATTACACATTTTTATATTTGGTCAAATGATAATATATTTTTTGGAGAAATGTGGTATGCGGTTAGGATCAATTGTTTTTGCATTGAGTCATTGTCTTTTGACATCTTTTGCCCTATGGAATCTTTGCTTGAATTCTTCTTCTAAAGGAGGAGGTTTTTTTATTTTAAATTGTGAACAAAACCAATGAGCATATTAAGCTATGAGAGACTCCATCCATCTCCAAATAGATGTGTCCACCCAATGTTTTTAAAATATATGTCTTTAAAAGGGTCCCAAATAGGGCTGTTAAAATTCCTTTATCATATGAGGAAAGCAAAGCAAATGGGGCTTTGACTCAAGCATGATGATAAGAAACCCCATGTACCTATGCAATGTAAGATGGGGTATAAATAAGTCAATGCAAACCCTAATAAAATGTGCATCCCAATTCAAATGGGATATGTGCGCTCTATGACATAGCAATGCAAATGGGCCTTTAACCCCAAACAACTCCTATAAACAAAAATCACATATGCTTACATATTGAAACATGGGATGTAAAGAAGCCAAATGGAAACACCAATGAGGTATATATCCTAATTTAGGAATAAAAATATTTAGTACAAACTCTTCCTTTTAGACATTAGATCCTTGATTCGAACTTAATTCAATAGGACACTATTATATGGATTATTTTTAATTATTTATTTTTAGTTTATTGATTAGTATTGCACTTCTTACTTTAATGTAATTCATTTACATGTATATGTGAATTTGGTTTAATATTGCACTTGTTCACATGTAATATTTTGTTTTCATTTTCCTTTCACATTTAAGTCGTTTTTAAATTTTATCTATGCATGTATAGCAATTTATCACTGCACACACCTCACGAGAGCGTGTTAAGCCCATGTCAATGAACCTTCCCGTTCAAGACTTTGGCATTGATGTGCCGAGTTTTATTTTCAATGATGAGAACATGTATATCTAACTCAAAGCCTTGAATTGTCCCGTTTTAGACAGTCTGTGAATGTTTGATCACAGTTAGGTGGTTATTTACTATATGTGTTTATACAGTTGTTGAAAATTTTGGTTGCGTCTTCTCACTCCTCTCTGGTATACCTTTATTGATTTGAATATTTTCTTAGCCACTTAGAATAAGTGTTTAAAAAAATTTCTTAATCAATAAATATTTTGGTATATCGGAGAGGTATGGGGAGATCCTGCCGAAATTTTCAGCAAAATGTACAAATATATAGTAAATGACCATTTAAGTGCGATCAAATATTCATGGACGGGTAAAAAGTGATAATCTAATTAATATGTCCTACCTATTCATTTTGAATTGCTCGAACGATGCGAGGGTGGGTTGCGTTTTAACTCAACAAATGGCCAATAAAGGATTTTATGGTGAATCTCTTAAGTTGTTATACAATTTTTAGTGATGCTCATGAGATGACATTTAATCTGTGTAGGAAAAATGTCGTATGAGAGTCCGTCATGGATGTATGTGGAATAGTTAATTAATGGAGTTGTGACAGAGGAGTTTAAAGATGGAGTTGATAGTTTCAATCGGTTTGCATTGAGGAATTCATCAGTAGCAGTTGATCCGATGAGTAACATCTGATGTCCCTATTCGGCTTGTACGAACAGAAAATGGATTTCGAGATGGGATGGGCAACATCATTTGTATATGTAGTGTAACACGTTTTTCTGATCCTCATGGATCGTAGTTTAGTGTTATTTGGATCTCTGTTTACTGGCTTTGGTATGGTGCTCGTGGCCAATGTTGGGTCATTGAGCCTTAGTTGAGGTTTTCGTGCGTTGTGTGGGGCTCAGTGGGCCGTAGGTTAGGTCCGTAGTGCCCGTTGCTTCACTGGATGTGAACGCGACGGGGGTGTAGGTCACATTCTGAACGCGACGGTAGTGAGGGTCATGTTCTAGTTACCGCTGCTGGGGTCGACATCTGCATGTCCGCCACGCCTCACGCACGGAGCGGGGCTTGCTGACGTTGGGAATGGGAAGGCGACGCCCTAGTCCGTCGCGATCTGGTCGCGACAGGGAGGTACGTTGCGATCCCAACCGCTATGCGATTTTTAAGAAGGTTGGCCGAACAGAGCTTTCACAAGCTCTGCTCGACTGGGAGAGGAGCTACTACGGTTTCGTTGGGCGATTCGGTGTTCCGATGTGGTGTTCGACGCATTTTCGATGCGAGGACATCACAAGGAGTTGGGAAACACCGTGCCATGCATGGATTGCATGTTCTTCATGTAGGTAGGGAGTTCTACCTTAATTTGATACGTGGATTGCATATTGGTTTGTTTACTGCTTTAAAAATAGTGTATACTATGCCTAGGAGGTGAAATGAGGATGAAAACCGGGTTGAAACGGGATTTGGGGTGGTTTGCATGGAAAATCTGGAGATGGTTCCCAGATTAGGGTTTGCGCCTATGAAGGCGACAGACCTGGATGTCGCGACCAGGTCGCGACAGGCCGACCCGTCGCGACAGGGTTTCTTATCGCGACATGTCGTGGTGTCACAATCAGAAGGCGTCCTTGTCCTCTGTCGCGATCGCAGCCGAGGGTTCTGTTTGCATGCTTTTGGTGAATCGATTATCCGATTATCGTTAATTATTGTGCATGGCAATGCTAATGATGCGTTGGCACTTATAGCGCTCAGTGAGCATGGTTAGCATGTCGTTCGTGTGTGGTTTACGTGTTAAGGGTGGTGCTCACGAAGTGAGCATGCTTTTATGTAACGTTTACACGGTTTGAGTGCTGTGCATGAGTATGCATGGCTAGTGGTTCGACGTGATGATTATTGTAATGTAGCTTCTATAATTAGTATGAGGTGATGAGGCAATGAAGGTCCGATAGGAACCTAGCCCTAACCTATGGTTGTCTTTTAAAGAGTATTGTAATGACATATGTGTTAAATGTCATGTGTTTCCATAGAGGTCACAACATGACCAATGATAGGCTAGGTTGTGTTATATTGTTTTGATATACGTATGTACTAGTGTGAGATGGTTGGAGGTCACATGGTGACCGATGATAGCCAGATTATGAATGGCTATCATGGTTTGTAATAAAGAATATGTAAGTAAATATATATGTCATGACTTGTGCATTGCCGAGTGTGGTGGTCTGGCGCCTATTCCGAATACCTCTTTAGTTGGGTGCCCAAGTTTTATGTGAGCTAGGCACCTATGTGTGCTCGGGGCTTGTCCCGGTACAGTGGTACTGTTGAGGTCTTGTCGTCTTCCTGACACCCTCACTCTTGTGTTTGAGTAGTACGTCCAGCTGAGGGAAAGATGACAGTGGGACAGTGACTTGAGAGAGTTTTGTGTTAGTCACTTGTAGCATGCTCGTAGTTGGGGGTTCGGACACCAGTAGACGTTGCTGGACCCCAGCTAGTCCTGTTACCAGTGCCTCACTTTAGAGAGCTCGAGCTAGAGTCTCTAAAGGTGCCAGGCATGAGCCTGCAGGGTGTGTGACCTGTAGGTTGTGGTGGTTTAGTTGGTCTCCACAGTTCTTGGCTTTACTTGTGTTGTGGAGCTGCAGTTGGACCTTACGTCCGTGACTGTGAGACTGAGAGGTAGTTCTTGTGCTGTGTTGTCCGGGTTGGATACTGGCATCATGAACTAGTAGTCTGTCCCGTGTGGTGGTGTCATGCTTTCCGGCTCGTGCTTTGCTATTGGTTGTACCGTGTGTTGGTTGTGGTTTTACCGTCGAAGTGTGTCATGGTGTGGCACGATTGACGTTGTGGTTAGTGAGCGGAGACTCACTGGTTGTGGTTAGACTGGTTGTGATGTGCCCTGGTGGTGCACAGTTGTGTTTGTGTTTCAGTGGTGGTACCTCGTGGTGGTAGGTACCTGTACCTTTTGTGGGTACTAGTTTTTCGTAGTACGCTGAGTACTAGCCTTTTCAGGTGGTGAAGTGGAGTTGTGCGGTGAGACCTTCCACTTGTTGTGTTTTACCCATCTTTGGTAGGTTTCCAAATATGGTTTAGTGTGAGATGGATTGGCATCGTAGTAGCCAGTCCTGTTACTTAAGTGTGACATTCGATATATCGTCGTTTAAAGATATAAAAGATTAGCTCTTGGTTAGCAATCCCGTTACCTATATGTTGTGTTAGAAGCTTGCCAGTGAAGCTAGAAGCCTAGGCAATGATTTGCCTGCGTGGCTTATAGCTTAGGCGACGGTGGTTTGCCTGTGAGGCTTGTGACCTGGGATTTTTAGTTAATGAGCAGACTAGTGATGTGATACTAGTTCTGCTGACTCTTCTTCTTTTCGAGATTTGTGTTAATTGATATAATTATGCTTTGCTGTGAGCATGATATGGTTTGGCTACCGGTGTTGCCAGTGAGACCCGTGGGGTTGAGGTCCTTCCATGTTGTGTGTGGTTTTGGGTGGTCCCCTACTGAGCCGGTGACTTGTTGATGCTCACTCCCTTGCAATTCTTTTTCAGGGTTTACCGTTGGTGTGGCTTGAGGAGGTATCGTGAAAGACTTGTACCACCAGCAGTAGTGTTAGTAGAGTTGTGTGAGCTTGTGCTCCCTCGGGGTATGTCCCAGGTAGTTGTACTCTTCTTAATTTGGACATGTAACAATGTAATGGGACAGTTGTAAATTGTTATGCAGATATGAGCACATGTACTTTCTTGTGTCTCTTACTGTTGTGTTTGTCTTTTATATTCTTCCTGGACACATGTACGAGCTATCCCTTGTGAGACTTCGGTCTATTCGCGGGAGATGGATCTGGATATGGACCCTTATTGGGTATAGATATCCAGGCCGTTACAGTATACGAGAGGATTTATTGCCCATTATGAGTTATGGTAGTCTCATGGTGAGTTTAATATCCAGTAGTATGAACCAGCCAACTTTGCCTCCATAAGTACGTACATAGACATGGTTGTTGATGCTGTGGTCTGGAGTTCAATATTCACGATGGCCAATACAATGAAGAAGTGCCGAATAATACAACTTAGAGATTTTATCAGTTACTTCGAGATGCTGATGAGCCATTATGGGATGGTTGTGAGAAGCATACACGGTTGTCTGCACTGTCGTAACTACTAAATTTGTAGTCTAAATTTCATATGAGCGAGAGTTGTTTTGATCGGTTTCTCTTACTCGTCAAGAGTATGCATTCTCAATTAGAGAGGTTTCCCGATGACTTTTACCGTGCGAAGAAGATGGTGAATGATTTGAGGCTTGGATTTATGAAAATTGATGCATGTGTTGCCTAGATAGCAAGCCCAGAGGGGGGGTGAATGGATTTCTTAAAATTCTTTCATGTAATAATTCCTGTAAATAAAATATTAGACAGACAACACTAAGATCGATAGTTAGAGTTAGTGTTAGTCAACACAAAGAAAACAATCACACAAATAATAGGAAATTTTATCCAGCTTTGGATCTCCTATCCCAAGGAGTCCTACGTCTAGTCCCCAAGCAACCACATGGGATTCCACTATACAAGGGTACAATCCCCCTTAAGGACACTTACAGATCCAGCCGCAACTGGCCTTCTCTTCTCAACCAGAAGAGGAACACCACCACCTGTACCAACAGGTCTTCTCTTCACACCAGAAGAGGATCAACTACAAAGAATGCGTTGTATGAAGAAGGCCCTAAGACCAAGCTTATAATCACTTGTTGATCTGAGGTGAAGTCTGAGAGATACTAGATGATTACAAGATGACTCTCTCTCCGAACTATGCAAGCTCTCAAAAACAAATGCACTATTCTCATAGAGAGCTAAGAGCTACTGATGGTTGGATTGGACGAGCTGGCTCTTGTTGTTCTTCAGGTGACTGGAGTTTCAAGCTTCTCAAGGTTCAAAGGTTCGAACTATCTAACTGATTTGCATGGGGTCACTAGTCTTCTATTTATCTTCTTTGAAATAATTTTGACCATTGTAGTATCCGTTGAATATCCGTTGTCTCACAGCTTATGCACGTTAGAGAGACTAGTCCGAAGCAAGGAGCAAGGGAGCCTGCAGCAATAATGCTTGGATGACACTTACACTTCAAGGAAAGATTGTCTGAATCTTCTATCCTTTTGTCAGGTTGACAACTCCATCTTTGACGGCGTTTATACAAAAGCCTGCATACAATAAATGCTGACACCTAGACCACTTTTCTGTCTAAATTGTCAGTCAATATTAATAGTCGTGCAGTATGAAGATACACCAAAAAGAAAATGTTATTCTGTCATCACATAAAGCAAGATTTTATTGAGAAGTGAGGTAAGCAAGGATATATCGTGTGGAAATATTGTACTAACACAATAAATGATCAAGATCTTAGGAACAGTATGATGCGGAGAAGGCTTTTGAAATCCACAGAGTTTCGAGCATATGTATTTTAATATTATAAGGAATGATTCTTAAATAGAAGATAAAGCCGACTGTTCAAGAGCTATATAAATTTATTGAAAGTAAAGAACATTCTGTATAGAAATGATATTGATATCAAATAGATGATTAATCATGTGAGAAGTAATCCATGTTGAGACCAAGTCGATGTGAACAAATCCATGTATTAATGAAAGAAATGATGTTCTGTACAAAGTGACTTAACAGAAAGATGAGCAGATGAAACGTGTAGCAACCGAATCGTTGTAGCGATCAAATATTGGTTTAGGAGAAATCGTTTTAATGATGAAATCGTTTGTTTCAATGATGAAATTGTTGTTTAAGTGAAACGATCATGAAATCAGTTTTAAGGAAGAAATCGTTGTTGTGCTTGTTGCCCGGTTGGCGAACCCAGAGGGGGGGTGAATGGGTCTTTAAAAATATTTACTTAGTTAAAACCTGAACTTAAACAAACACAAAAACGTTCTTGGAAGAGATTAGTAATGGTTAGTAAAAAGAACAATCACACAAAGAAGACAATCACACAACACATAGATTTATCCTGGTTCGGATCTCCTCTCCTTAGGAGTCCTACGTCCAGTCCCTGAGCAAACCTCAGGATTCCACTATCTAGGGTACAGTCCCCCTATGGACGAAACAACCACCAGCTCAGCTGGTCTTCCTTCACACTCGAAGGGAACACAACACCCTGGTACCACCAGGTCTTCCTTCACTCCTGAAGGGAAAGAAAAACACCACCCTGGAAACCACCAGGTCTTCCTTCACACCCGAAGGGAAACAAACAAGGAATCTGAAAAGGATTGACTAGCCCCTAGATCAAGCTTAACAGAACTCGATCTGAAGCTACAAGCACTGAGAGTTAAGATCTACACAGGTGCTCTCTCTCAGAACTATTCTAGCTCTCTTCTGAATTTCTCACAGCACGGGAGCTAAGAGCCAAGGCGGAATGGAATGAAAAAGCTGGCTCTAGAATTCTTGTGAAGACTTGAAAGACTGCAGAGTTGTTTTTGTCTCTTGATCCTCTGTCACACTGTTGTATTTCAAATCTTCTGTCTTGAATATATATATCTTCATCTTGAAAGTAGACGATGAGATAGCCGTTGTCTCACAGCTTTGGTGAACGTTAGACTGAAGGATTTGTGGAAGCTTCCAGTCAACAGTCTTTTGTTCTTTAGAGCACGCAAAGTGATGAGATCTTCTGAGGTGACTTGTAGTTCTTTCTATGTCCAACGTTGTAAGATGGTACAACTTCAAGGTTCTGCAAAAGTTGAGCTTTAATGGTAGACAGCTAACACTATCTCCAGATGTCAGTCAACGTTAGAGCAAGTAAACACAGATATAGTAGTGACAGTTTATCGTTCTAAAAGGATACATGCAGAGAATACACGATAATGGAAGATATGTTCTGCGTGCATGCAGAGATACGTTCAGTCTTCATTAAATGCATAGCAGTCAAACAGGTGAGATACGACTTTGACTATTCAACGTATTTCAAATCAAGGTAAACATTTATTTGATGGAAACATGACTTATGAAATCGTTATGAGATCATGATAGTCTAAGAGAGTCGTTATGAATTATAACAAATCGTTATAGATTCAGAAGAAGTCGTTACAATAAGCAATCGTTGTGAGTTCTAAGAAGTCGTTACAGTGAAGAAAGTCGTTGCGAGTTCTAAAGAAGTCGTTACAATAAGCAAATCGTGTGAGTTCTAAAAAGTCGTTACAGTAAGCAAGTCGTTAATAAGAAATCGTTGTGAGTTCTAAAGAAGTCATACAGTAAGAAAGTCGTTGCGAGTTCTAAAGAAGTCGTTATGGTAGCTTATGAAATCGTTACCACAAGCAAGTCGTTACGCTTTCTAAGGAAATCGTTACGAAACTTATAAAGTCGTTATGACAGGCAAGTCGTTACGCTTTCTAAAGAATCGTTACGATAACTTATAGAGTATGCGACAGGCAAGTCGTTACGCTTTCTAAAGAAATCGTTACGATAACTTATAGAGTCGTTATGACAGGCAAGTCGTTACGCTTTCTAAAGAAATCGTTACGATGACTTATAGAGTCGTTGCGACAGGCAAGTCGTTACGAGTTCTAAAGAATCGTTACGATGACTTATGAAATTTATGACTGGCAAGTCGTTACGAGTTCTAAAGGATCGTTACGATGACTTATGAAGTCGTTATGACTGGCAAGTCGTTACGAGTTCTAAAGGAGTCGTTACGATGACTTATGAAGTCGTTATGACTGGCAAGTCGTTACGAGTTCTAAAGGAGTCGTTACGATGACTTATGAAATCGTTATGACATCGACTTGTTGAACTTTAGAACTTACAAAGAAGTCGTTACATACTGGAATCAATGCATATATGTACTTACCATAAGTGCTTGATTTTCTTTGAAGATTTCCTGTGCTTAAGGCTAAATGAAATGTAGTTAGAAAACTTTTGACAGAGTTTTGTTTATCACCAAAATAAGTATGTAATTGATTTAAAATTACGTGGGGATGGACTGTTCATCAATCTCCCTTTTTGGTGATGACAAAACTTAATCAATATTTTAACAATACTTAACAGTAAGCAGAAATAAAAGTACTGAAAATATGTTTCAAAGATGTTTCAGACATATGTAAGTATTTTCTCCCCTTTTTGTCATTAAGCAAAAAGAATTAGGACTGAGACAAAGAATAAGAGACAATGAGGAGAAGGAACACAATCTGTTCATTAAGCTTGAGGAGGTACAGGCAAATAATATGCAGGAGAGAGAAGAGAGGCAAAATGAGAAATGGCTTCCCAGGCCTGCTCTTCCTGCCTATCAAAAAATTGCCTAAAAGCTCCATCAGAAATAAAGAAAGTTGGTCCCATGGTAGAAGCCATCCGAGACAGGTAGATGCTGCGCTGCTTGGAGAGAAAGTTGGCATACTCATCAGCATCCATGGAGCACCGGATGAAGGAGGTTTTTCCAAAGCTTGCACAGGCAAGGAATTGATCCATGGTAACAGGGTAGAAAAATGTTTCTCCTTGAGGACTTGGCGTAGAGCTACAAACACCTTGTATCTTTCAGCCCATAGTTTGTAGGGATCAAGTACAAGATGGATGGAGTTCATGTCCAAGAAGGTGGCAGGAGAGACAGGGGCTTTTCCTTCCCTGGCCTGAGCAGCATTGAGATGAGCTAACTGCTGAGCAGACAACGAATACAATTCGGACCATTCTGAGGAGTTTAGCCTTTCACATTCTGAGAGGATAGGAGCAAGAACTTCAGATGTCACAAACCCTCTGTGATATTCCGGAATAAAAATCTGGGAAAACCAACTTGGAGAGTTTTCTGAATTTTGATTCTGCCCATGACCCTTGCAAAACGTTCAAAGATAATGGATCCAACAGAAGACTCCATGATCAGGAAGTGAATCTGAGGCAAGAGGATCTCTTCAGGCAAATGGAGTGTGGCAAAATCCACTCTCACTTCTTCAGAGTGCCCAGAGCTGGATAGGACCTTGATGGCTCGCTTGAATTGGCTTAACTGAACTTCAGGTAATCTGTTGAGATACCTGTAGTTATTGAACATCTGAAAGTGCCTGATCATCTTGATTTCCTTCTGGATAAAAGAAGCCCAGGTGTTCTGGTGATGAAATTTAAACCACTCAGAAAGGGTCAAGGAGTGATCCCTGGGAGGAAATCTGGCTGCCTTAGCCTGAAGAAAGCGATTGTAAAGATCTTTTTGAGATCTAGCCCATTGCTCTCAGTCTTGGAATGGGCAGAGGAAAAGATTTTGGATTTTTCGGTTTTGGAAAGAGGAGTGTAAGGAAGAATGACTTCAAGGTGGTCAGAGAGGTTGAGAAAAGGGAGGTTGACAAGGGTGGCAAAGACAACTTTTGTAGATACTCTTTGTACAGTGATGTATGCTTGTGTGTCACTGTAAGAGAAAACCACAAAGGAGGGTAGAGAGGAGTGTCGGAGGAATTGAGTTTTCTTTTCTTGGAGACAGTACTGGAGGAGTCTGTCTTGGAAATGTGGTCTCCTACCTTTAGCACAGACCTAAGGATAGCTTCTTCAAACTCATCCTTAATTTCTGTAAGAAAAGGAGAGTTGATTTGAGCAATCCTAGGAATAATAGTGATAAAGGAGGGAGGTGCAGAAGGGTGAAGGAAATCATCAGTGGTAGAAATGCCTACTTCTGGTACTGAAGAAGGACCAGAAGAGGATGAGGCTCCAGCGGAGGATGCTGGAGGGGCCTCAAGGCTAGGAGAGGAAGGAAGATGAGAAGTGGAGGAAGCAGGGAAGATGAAGTATTAGGAGAAGGAAAGGTGTGGGAGAAGAAATAGGTCTGGATCTAGGTCTTTTGAAGGGAGGTGGAGCAGGTGGAGCTGTGGAGGCTGTGGGTGGAGATGGAGGAATAGGAGTGTGGGTGGAAGTGGGAGCAGGGGGCAATGGATCTGAGACCACTTCTTCAGGCAAAGATTGCACAGAATCCAACACTTCTGCCCTGATGGCCCTGATTCCATCACAGCTGGCCTGATGGCCCTGGTACTTCAGCCTCTGCTGCTGCCTGAACTGCATCTGCTGCTTCTACAGGTGCTGCTGTTGCTGTTTCTGCTGTGTGCTGTTGCTGGGGTTGCGCTGCTGGTTCTTCTGCTGGTGCTGCTGCTGTTGTCCTGCTGTGTCTGCTGTGCTGGGTGCTGCTGCTGGTTTCCTGCTGGTCCAGTACACTCTCTCAGGTTCCTGAGCTGCTGGGGGAGAAGGAGCTTGAGCTCCAACTGCTTTAAAGATTTCAGAGATCATGCTCTTCATGGTGCCCATCTCTTGATTGAACCACTTCATAGCATTGCGAATCTGAACATACTCGTTGCGTGCTGAAGCCTGGCTCAGAAATATAGAATTCACATCTGATTGGAGTGTACATAGCAGTTCACCTTGCACATCCAGCCTCTCAATCACAGGTTTCAAGTTAATGATTATTTTCTGTTTGACCTGCCTTTCAAAAGGTGTGTCAGCTAAGAGAGGTACTTCAGGTGCAGTCTCTTTGTCCTTCTTCTTGCTCTCTTTGGCTGGAGGAGGTTGATCATCTTCATCAGAACTTGAGGAGCTAGCTGTCTCCCCTTCTCTGTCATCTAAGTTTGGAGAATCTCTGTGCATTTCCTCCTGATCACCACTGGTTGGAGGTGCTTCTACTGGTTTTTCTTGTAATTGCTCCCCCTCAATAGGAGCATCTTCTTCAACTGGTACTGACTCCCCTGACAAGGAGCATCCATCATCACAGAGTCACCCTGAGGAATTGGGTGCTCTTCCTCTAGTGGAACCTCTTCAACAATGTGGCCTGATGCCACAGTCTCCTCTGTAACTGGCATAATATCTTCTGGGAGAATATCCTCAATTCTCCTTTCAGCAAAAACTCCAGCTGGCACTTCTGGAATTCTGGAGCTGCTGCTGACAGCCTTTTTTCTTCTTCTGCTGCAACCTCTGACTGATTTTCGGCCATAGATGGCCCTGCCTGCTCTGCTGCTACAAAGGTTGGAACAGAAACTGATTCCATTGGCAATTCTGACATCTCAACAGCTGATTCCATCTGAGGGTGAGCACCTGAAGCATCGCCAATGTAAACTTCGCCTTCAGCAACTGAGGCCTTGGACCAGACCCCATTAACTACAGAGAAGCCACTCTTCTTCAAATTTCTGGACCTGATAGCTTGGCCATTTTCTCTACAACTGCCCCAGAGAGATCAACACCGAAGTGTTTGAAAATCTTGGTAAGTAAATGGGCATAGGGCAGTGACACATTCAGCTTGCTCTTGGTGTCCCAAATTTGTTCTCTGGCAAATTTCATTCTTTCCATTATTACTGCGGCCACATTGATCTCCTTATTTTGAATGGCCCAGAACATTAGGTCAGAATCGGCCTTAGTGCAAGATGAGAAGGTTGCACTTCTGGGAACCAAAATCTGACAAACAATGAAGTGAAGGAGGCGATTGAAGGCATTCAGCTGATTTATATCAAGTTTGCCTTCCCTCAATTTGAAGCCCGGCCCTACAATTCCCAAACCCTTCTCTTGAGCGTCCTCAGTGTGAACCCCACTAAAGCCTTGTTTTCACCTCAAACAACATTCTTAGTAGCTCAGGGTCTATTTTGATCAGGGTGCCCTTTACCGAAGAGACAAGGGACCCATCTGCCTCTGTTCTTAAGCAAACGTAGAATGCCTTTACCAAGTCCGGATAACTAACCTCTGAGTAAGTGGTAACGCCCTTCCACTGCATCTGGTTGATCTTTTCGACTATGCTGCTCATTCCATTCTTCTTCAGATCTTCAATGTCTACTTCTTTATGACCACAGAGCTTCGTCTTCACAAAGGTGAAACGCTCCTGCTGCTCAGGAGTGAGAAATTCGGCGCTGTAGCACCCAAACTGCCGGCGATAGCTGGTGCGGCCATGGATTCAGGTGGGAAAAGTTCTGAAGGGTTGTGGAGGAAGGAGACGAGAAGGAACCCTCAAGAAATTTCGCGGGAAGGGAAGAAAGCTTCAGACTTGCAGAGGATGGAGGTGAGAGTCGCTAGGGCATCGGCTCATGCGACGGGACGAAAGAGGGAAAAGAGGTGAACGAAGAAGAGGAATCGTTATCGCATCGATTTAAAAAAAATAAATGCTCCAAAAGGTGAGGCGACAGAAACGACAAACGAGGTTGACCGCCTCGAACGACTTTAGCTTAAATGAAAGGAGCGCTTAAACAGAGGTATTCGAAGTCTTTTCACTTTACAAAAGAGAGAGAGAGAACTTATTTAAATTCTGAAATTCTTTTATATCAGTTTAAAAGAAGATCTTTTCACAAAATACACATGCCTAACTCCCTTCTAAGAGATGTAAATCTCTCTTCAGGTAGGGCCTTTGTGAAAATGTCTGCTAACTGATTATTTGTATCAATAAAGGATATTTCAATATTGCCATTAGCTACATGATCACGAATAAAATGGTATCTAACCTCAATGTGTTTGGTCCTGGAATGCTGAATTGGATTTTTGGTGAGGTTGATAGCACTGGTGTTGTCGCATAGCAGTGGAATTGACTTGATTTTGAGTCCAAAATCTTCAAGTTGTTGCTTTATCCATAAGAGTTGTGTACAACAACTTCCAGCAGCTACATACTCAGCCTCAGCTGTAGACAGTGCTACTGAATTTTGTTTCTTTGAGGACCATGATACTAAACACCCTGCAAGAAACTGACAACAACCACTGGTGCTCTTTCTATCTACCTTACATCCAGCATAGTCAGCATCAGAATATCCTACTAAATTTACATCACAAGAGTTTGGATACCATAAACCTAAATCATGAGTTCTGGCTAAATAACGAAAAATTCTTTTTACAGAAATTAAATGTGACTCTCTAGGATCTGCTTGATATAAGCACACATGCATACACTAAATAATATGTCAGGTCTACTGGCGGTTAAATAAAGTAATGAACTATCATACCTCTGTAGATCTTTGATCTACTTTCTTACCATCCTTGTCACTGTCCATCCTGGTTGATGTACTCATTGGTGTTGACAGTGGCTTGGTGTTATCAAATCCAAACTTCTTCAACAGTTCTTTGGTGTACTTTGCTTGACAGATGTGAGTTCCTTCCTTTCCTTGTTTGATTTGAAGTCCAAGGAAGTAGTTGAGCTCCCCCATCATACTCATCTCAAATTTCCCTGCATTAACTTTTCAAAATACTTGCACAGGGATTCATCAGTAGATCCAAAGATGATGTCATCCACATAAATTTGAACCAACAATATGTGTTTAACTTTTTTTTTAAAAAGAGTGCTATCTACTTGACCTCTACTGAAATCATGTTTTAAGAGAAAAGAGCTAAGCCTCTCATACCAGGCTCTAGGTGCTTGCTTTAAACCATACAAAGCCTTATGCAATTTAAAAACATGATTCGGAAAGTCTATATCATCAAAACCCGGCGGTTGTTCCACATAAACTTCTTCTTTTATAAAACCATTTAAAAAGGCAGATTTAACATCCATTTGAAATAATTTTAAATCTAGAGCAGATGCGTAAGCTAATAATATTCTAATGGCCTCAAGTCTAGCTACAGGTGCATAGGTTTCATCAAAATCTATGCCTTCCTCTTGAGAATAGCCTTGAGCTACCAGTCTAGCCTTGTTTCTAAGATTGCACCAGATTCATCTAGTTTATTTCTGAACACCCATTTGGTGCCAATAACTGGATGATCTGACGGTCTAGGAACAAGTGACCATACTTGGTTTCTCTTGAACTGATTCAGTTCATCTTGCATGGCCATTATCCAAGATTCATCAGTAAGTGCTTCATTGACTGTCTTAGGCTCTATTTGAGATACAAATGCAAGGTAATCACAAGGGATCACATTACCCTTGTTCTTACCCCTGCAGATGGATCACCAATGATGTTTTCAGGTGGGTGATCTTTCTTGTATCTCCATTCCTTTGGAAGAGTTTCATGAGAAATTTCTTCTTGTTGTAATTCTTCCAGAGGCGGATCATCCTTGTCCTCGATTGATGTGTCTTTAGTTTCGACAATTCATCTGCATCATCATTATCACTATCTGCTTCCTTTCTCAAGGAAGGGTTAGTTTCATCAAAAAATGTGCACAGACTGTTCAATCAAAAGGTACGTTATTAAACACTCTATAGCCTTTGGGTTTAGAAGTGTACCCCATGAAGATGCCTTCATCTGATTTGGCATCCAACTTACCAATGTCCCTTTTTCCATTGTTGTGAATGAAGCATGGACATCCAAAGGTTCTGAGATGGCTGATCTGTGGCTTTTTCCTTTGAACAGTTCATAAGAGGTCTTCTTAAGGATTGGTCTGATCATTGCTCGGTTGACAATATAGCTTGCTGTGTAACTGCTTCAGCCCAAAAATATCTTGGTAGATTAT
Source organism: Colocasia esculenta (assembly GCA_014218235.1). NCBI lineage: Eukaryota > Viridiplantae > Streptophyta > Magnoliopsida > Alismatales > Araceae > Colocasia > Colocasia esculenta. The sequence goes on along the minus strand of CM024763.1, from coordinate 48,423,807 downwards.
ATTCTGAGAGCATAGTTCTTGCCATATCTAGTAGGGTTCTATTCTTCTCTCGGCAATGCCATTTTGCTGTGGTGTTCTTGGTGCTGAGAAGTTGTGCTCAATTCCTTGACTCTCACAGAATCTAGCAAACTTTTCATTCTGAAACTCACCACCATGATCTGATCGGATAGACACAATGCTGAACTTTGATCTTTCTGAACTTTCTTGCTGAAGCTGACAAAGTTATCGAAAGTGTCATCTTTATGCTCTAGGAATGAAACCCATGTAAATCTTGAATAGTCATCAACTATGACAAATCCAAAGTTTTTTCCTCCAAGACTGGTAGTCCTCATTGGCCCAAATAGATCCATGTAGGAGCTCTAAGGGTTTTGAGGTGGTTACCACGGTTTTTGACTTGAAGGAGCTCTGGTATGCTTTCCTTTAGCACAAGGTTTACAAACACCTTCCAATTTTCCACTGACTTTTGGTAGACCTTCCACAAGATTTTTCTTCAATAGTTTCTTATGCCATCTATGCTGCAATGTCCAAGACGTCTGTGCCACAATTCAGTAGACTTGACTTTACTGGCTGCCAGACAGACGTTTTGCTCTTTGAGTTCTTCAAGGTAGAGTACATACAAATTTTTCTCTATTAGCTTCAAAGATGATTTCTCCATCCTTCAGTATGCTACACTTAGACTCTTGAAACTTGATTTGATGGCCTCTGTCGCACAGCTGACTAATGCTAATTAGATTGTGCTTCAATCCTTTGACCAATAATACATCTTCAATGACTGTTTTTCCTTTGTTGTTCACAGACCCGCTGCCTACTACTATGCCTTTCCCATTATCTCCATAGGTGACTGTCCCTTCTTCAGCTTGAAGGTGGGAGAATAACTTCTGGTTGCCTGACATGTGTCTTGAGCACCCACTATCCAAGTACCATTTGGATGCTCTAGGGTTAACCTGAAATAAAAACATCAAGCTTTAGGTACCCAAATTCTTTGGGTCCTGATGGGTTAGTATCATTGATTTTGCCTTTTATTATCCATTTTTTATGTCTTGTTGGGCATGTAGTTATAATATGTCCTAACTTATTGCAATGACTACAGCAGGATAACTTAGTTACTTTTTCAATATATTTGAAATCAGCTTTGTATGCTATATCTTGTTCAGGTACAAATTTGGTGTTGGATATGTTTTAGGATAAATTATGGTTTCTTCCATCTGGGGGTGTATATCCTAATCCATTTTTCTTCTTACCTGATCTTCTAGCGCTTTTAATATTAGTGAGTTTTTACCATTAGTAAATTCTCTAATGTGCTTGATAGTTTATCATTTTCTTTATTTAAGTTATTAATTTCTTTTCTTAATTCATCTGTACTTTCCTGTTTTTCCAATTTGTTATTTGTTCATTCTTGGCTTTTAGGTCTCACAAACCAGTTCATTTCTCCTTTTAAGTTCAGTTATTTGATTTCTAGTTCCTCATTTTCAGTTTTTAGATCCGAGTAGTATTTTCAAGACAGGTATTATTCTTCTTACAAGCTTTTAATAGTTTGCATACATTTCTGTATTTGTCATATAGTTCATTAAAAGCTTCTTCTATGTTATCTGAATCTGAATCATTACAGGAATCAAAAGAGGAATCAGAAGTTACCTTATCTCGGTATTTGCCATAAAAGCCAGGTTGGCTTTTTCTTCATCACTGCTGCAGCTTGACTCACTGTCTGAGTCGCTGCTGTTTTCCCATGCAGCTGCCATGGCTTTCTTCTTGTACCTTCTGAACTTTTTAGAGTTATCCTTCTTTCTAAACTCTGGCTTCTTGAGCTTTGGACACTCAGCCTTCATGTGTCCTGGCTTCTTGCACTCGTAGCAGAGTGGCTCATTTCTCTTCTGATCTTTCCGTCTGGTCTCTTGAAATCTTTGTTTTCTTGAAATACCTCCTACCGGACTGGAACTTTTTCTTCTTGGCCAAGATCCTTTGCAATCTTCTTGACAGCATAGCTTCTTCATCACTGTCTTTGCTGTCCTCACTGTTGTCCAAAGATTCTTCAGATGAGTCCTCATCAGCTTTGAGCGCATTGGACTGCTTCTTTCTACTGGAGGATTCTCCTAATCTCTCCATGTTTATCTCATGGGCCATGAGTGACCCAACTAGCTTTTCTAGAGACATTCTCTTCAGATCATTGGCTTCCTCAATGGCCTACTTTTGGAGTCCATGAGGATGGCAAGGATCTAAGAATTTTCCTGACCATATCTCCCATTTCATAGGTTTTTCCTAATCCAGCTAACCCATTAGTGATGTCTGTGAATCTACTGAACATTTGGGTTATGGATTCACCTGACTGCATTTGAAATCGCTCATATTGAGTTACAAGAATATCTATTCTTGTCTCCTTGACCTTATCTGTGCCTTCATAAGTGATTCTGATCTTTTCCCACATTTCCATCGCGGATTTGCAGGCTGAAACTCTGTTGAATTTTCTTACTTAGCGCACAACACAGCATGCTTTGGCTTTACAGTTTAGAGAATTTTTTTCTTGTCTTCATCTGTCCATTGAGCTTTTTCATTTGTTACCAGAAGATCCTTCTTCTATTATCGACCAAATTTGATAATCATGTCCTTGCAGGAAGTACTCCATTCTTGTCTTCCAATAGGTATAATCTTCACCATCGAAAAAGGAGGTCTGTTGACTGACTGACCTTCGTTGTGACCTGGTCTGCCATGGATCTTTACTCTTCAGATCGTTGGATCTTGTTCTTGTCGAAGAGACTCGCTCTGATACAATGTTGCCCGGTTGGCGAACCAGAGGGGGGGTGAATGGGTCTTTAAAAATATTTACTTAGTTAAAACCTGAACTTAAACAAACACAAAAAAGTTCTTGGAAGAGATTAGTAATGGTTAGTAAAAGAACAATCACACAAAGAAGACAATCACACAACACACAGATTTATCCTGGTTCGGATCTCCTCTCCTTAGGAGTCCTACGTCCAGTCCCTGAGCAAACCTCAGGATTCCACTATCTAGGGTACAGTCCCCCTATGGACGAAACAACCACCAGCTCAGCTGGTCTTCCTTCACACTCGAAGGGAACAAACACCTGGTACCACAGGTCTTCCTTCACTCCTGAAGGGAAAGAAAAACACCACCCTGGAAACCACCAGGTCTTCCTTCACACCGAAGGGAAACAAAAAGGGAATCTGAAAAAGGATTGACTAGCCCCTAGATCAAGCTTAACAGAACTCGATCTGAAGCTACAAGCACTGAGAGTTAAAGATCTACACAGGTGCTCTCTCTCAAAACTATTCTAGCTCTCTTCTGAATTTTCTCACAGCACAGGGAGCTAAGAGCCAAGGCGGAATGGAATGAAAAAGCTGGCTCTAGAATTCTTGTGAAGACTTGAAAGACTGCAGAGTTGTTTTTGTTCTTGATCCTCTGTCCACTGTTGTATTTCAAATCTTCTGTCTTGAATATATATATATCTCATCTGAAAGTAGACGATGAGATAGCCGTTGTCTCACAGCTTTGGTGAACGTTAGACTGAAGGATTTGTGGAAGCTTCCAGTCAACAGTCTTTTGTTCTTTAGAGCACGCAAAGTGATGAGATCTTCTGAGGTGACTTGTATTTTCTATGTCCAACGTTGTAAGATGGTACAACTTCAAGGTTCTGCAAAAGTTGAGCTTTATGGTAGACAGCTAACACTATCTCCAGATGTCAGTCAACGTTAGAGCAAGTAAACACAGATATAGTAGTGACAGTTTATCGTTCTAAAAGGATACATGCAGAGAATACACGATAATGGAAGATATGTTCTGCGTGCATGCAGAGATACGTTCAGTCTTCATTAAATGCATAGCAGTCAAACAGGTGAGATACGACTTTGACTATTCAACGTATTTCAAATCAAGGTAAACATTTATTTGATGGAAACATGACTTATGAAATCGTTATGAGATCATGATAGTCTAAGAGAGTCGTTATGAATCATAACAAATCGTTATAGATTCAGAAGAAGTCGTTACAATAAGCAAATCGTTGTGAGTTCTAAAGAAGTCGTTACATAAGCAAGTCGTTGCGAGTTCTAAAGAAGTCGTTACAATAAGCAAATCGTTGTGAGTTCTAAAGAAGTCGTTACAGTAAGCAAGTCGTTGCGAGTTCTAAAGAAGTCGTTACAATAAGCAAATCATGGAGTTCTAAAGAAGTCGTTACAGTAAGCAAGTCGTTGCGAGTTCTAAAGAAGTCGTTACGGTAGCTTATGAAATCGTTACCACAGCAAGTCGTTGCGCTTTCTAAAAGAAATCGTTACGATAACTTATAAGTCGTTATGAAGCAAGTCGTTACGCTTTCTAAAGAAATCGTTAGATAACTATAGTCGTTGCGACAGGCAAGTCGTTACGCTTTCTAAAGAAATCGTTACGATAACTTATAGAGTCGTTGCGACAGGCAAGTCGTTACGACTTTCTAAAGAAATCGTTACGATGACTTATGAAGTCGTTATGACTGCAAGTCGTTACGAGTTCTAAAGGAGTCGTTACGATGACTTATGAAGTTATGACTGCAAGTCGTACGAGTTCTAAAGGAGTCGTTACGATGACTTATGAAGTCGTTATGACTGGCAAGTCGTTACGAGTTCTAAAGGAGTCGTTACGATGACTTATGAAATCGTTATGACATCGACTTGTTTGAACTTTAGAACTTACAAAGAAGTCGTTACATCTTTACTGGAATCAATGCATATATGTACTTACCATAAGTGCTTGATTTCTTTGAAGATTTCTGTGTAAGGCTAAATGAAATGTAGTTGGAACTTTGACAGATTGTTTATCACCAAAATAAGTATGTAATTGATTAAAATTACGTGGGGATGGACTGTTCATTAGTGCTCAATCGTGTTTAAGTAAAAGCGAATTGGGGTTTTGAGCAAATGTTGTTTAAGTACTGAAATCGGTTGCGATCAAATCGTTCTTTAAGGAAAGCAAATAGTGTTGCGATCAAACATCCTTAATGAAGTAAATCATTGTTCAATCAAATCATTGTTAAGTGAAAGCAAATCGTGTTCGATCATATCGTTGTTTAAGTGAAAGCAAATCGTGTTCAATCAAATCGCCTTTAAGTGAAAGCAAAACCATGTTTCAACAAATCGTTCTTTAAGTGAAAGCAAATGTGGTTTCGATAATCATTCTTTAAGTGAATGCAACTCGTTGCTTCGATCAAATCGTTGTTTATTATGAAATCGTATGAGATGGAAATCGTGGTGTTTTACTTAGAAAGTTGTTGTGAGACAAAAAATCGTTATTTTACTATGAAATCGTTGTGAGATGAAATCGTATTTAAGTGACTTAGAGATGTTATGGCGATCGAATCGTGTTTCTATAAGAAAATTGATGTGTACTTAGACAAAAACATATGCAGAAACTAACAAACAGTGAGGATAACTTCCTATTTGGCATTAGATAATTATGGTCCTAGATTTATTGTAAGTTATTTTACATAAACTTTAACAAGTTGTTAGAAATAAAATATTTTCAATTTTATTTAATCACCAAAAATTAAACTTAATATATAATAAATCATGATAAATGATAATTTAATATGGAGATGGACTGATCATCAATCCCCTTTTTTGGTGATGACAAAACATAGAAAATTGCATACATAGAAAGATTTGAAATTTGTTTAATTTAAATTTTAAGGTATGTCTTTCAGATAATTTCTCCCCCTTTTTGTCAGTAAGCAAAAAGAACTAAATAAGCAGAAGAGAAAATGGAGATAGACAAAGATAAATGGAGCCAAAATATCAGATTTGATTACTTAATGGGGGTTAGAGATATAGAAGGTAGGAGACAGAAGTGAAGCATGGTGAGTGATGATTGGCCAAGCCTAGATTTCCTGCTCTTCAAAGAAATTTTTAAACGCACCCCAAGAGATATTGTAGGAAGGCCCCATGTCTGGAGAAGTCTCTGGATGTGGAGTTGCCTCTGAGCTTCAATGAAGTTTCCATACTCATCCTTGCCAAAGGAGGATTTGTACAATCTAGTGGTTCCAAAACTAGCATACTAGAGAAATTTGTCAATGGAGATAGGGTAGAAAATCTTGTGCTGCCGCAGATCCTTCTTCAAGGGTACATAGACTTTGTACCTCTCAACCCAAATGGCAAAGGGGTTCTGAACCAAGTTTATGGAGTTGAGGTCCAAGAATTCTTCAGCAGAAAGAGTGGGTTTGTCTGATCTGGCCAGGGAGAGATTCAGAGTTTCCAACTGCTGAGCAGCATGGTGATAGTGCTTTCCCAGTCAGAGGGGAAAAGTCTTTCAAATCAGATAGGAGAGGAGCTAAGACATCTGATTTGATAGACCCTCTGTGATATTCCCTGAACAGAAATCTATGGAAATCAAGAGGAGTTCCCTGTTGAACTTTAATTCTGGCCATGACTCTAGCAAATCTTTCAAAGATAGTAGGACCCACTGCAGAATCCATGAGCAGGAATGTATTGGGGGAGAAACACAATCTCTAGCAACTTAAGAGTAGCAAAATCCACTTTCAGAGAAGTGTTGACAGGATTTTCAGTTCTGAGCTGGGCAATGGCTGCCCTGAACTGACCAAGCTGAATTTCTAGAAGCTTATTGACAAACCGATAATCTTGGTACATCTTGAAGTGCCTGATTAACTGATTTCCTTCTGGATGAAGGGTCCCCAAGTATTTATGGTGGATGACAAACCACTCAGACAGAGAAAGTGGTGGGTTGAGGGTGGAAACCTTTCAGATCTGGCAAGCAAAAATTTCCTGTAGAGAGATTGATGACCTTGAGTCCACTAGTCTTCAGTCTTAGACCAGCTACGGAGAAGATTTTGGACTGATCTGATTTGGATATGGGGAGAGAGGAAGAACAATAGTGAGGTGTTCTATGAGATTAAGGTGAGAGAGGCCAAAAATGGTGGCAAATATACACTTTTGTAAGAATTCACAAATAAAGGGATCTCCTTCTTATTCAATAGAAGAGAGAGAACCAATGAGGGGGGAATCGAGGTCAGAACAGAGAGCAAGTTTCTTAGAAACTTTTCTCTATTTGGGGGCAGGATAGGAGAACCTGTCCTGTGAACATGAGAAGAGACAGACAGGACTGAGCGAAAGATTGCTTCTTCAAACTCATCTTTAATGTCTGAATGACATGGCATTGAACACGAGCACCCTCCGGAATGATGGTGATAAAGGAGGGAGGAGTGGGTGGATGAAGAGAAGATAAAGAAGTAGGAGGAGGTGGTACAGATGGTCAGTAGATGATGGACTAGTAAATGATGATGCTGGAGGTCAACAAATGTTAGAGGAGGAGGAATTGCAGAGAAGAAGTAGGTGAAGAGGAGAAGGTAGCAGTAAAAGGTGCAGGAGAGGAGAAATGTTTTGGTAGAGGTTCTTGGAGGGTTCAGGAGCAGGAGGGGCAGTGAAGGAAGCAGGTGGTGAAGAAGGAGCTGGAGTCTGAAGATGTGAGGGGATAGAAGGCTTTGGGGGCACAACAACAACCTCTACAGGAGCTTGAGACCCAGTTGGTTCTACCTCTGACTCCACTGGCTCTGATGGCTCAACACCAACAACTTCAGCTTCACATGGCCCTGATTGCCTTGACTCTTCAACAGATGGCCTGGGGCCGAACTCCCTCTTCAGCAATGGCCCTGATGGCCCTGATTCCTTAAAATTGGCCCTGATGGCCCAACTTCCTTGACAATCTCAGAAGGCCTGAATCCTCAAAAGATGGCCCTCGTGGCCTGCAGCTGGTTCCTTTAATACAGGTTGAGTGGGAGCAGGAGGGGTAGGAGTAGACAATTGCCCCTCACAAAGTTGAAAGATCTGACACTAGATGCTTCAAGCTACCTAGCTCACCTTTCATCTCCTGGAGCTCAACTTTAACTGCTCCAATCTCCTTGGCTTCTGTGCTCTGACTAATAAAGATGGATTGTACTTCAGACTGCAAAGAGCACAAAATCTCCCCATGTGCATTTAGTTTATTAATGACAGGCTTCATGTGCACATGAATCTTCCTCTTCTTTGATCTGTGGTGTGCCTTCCTGTGGTGAGAGGAATTCTGGGGGCAACACCCTATCTCTTTCCACCGGAGCTGATAATGGGCTCCAAATCCTCATCTGAAACATCTTCAATAATTTCTTCCTGAAAATGATCTGCAGGAGCACTAGCAGAAGGCTCCCCCGAATTTCTGGCTCCCCCTGAGCTGGAGCATCTCCATCAGTACATCTTCAATGTGGCCTGGTGCCACCACCTCTGAAAAGGTCTCAGCCATATTGTCCTCCATACTAACATTTGCAGTAGGAAACATTTGGAATGTCTTTCATGAGAGTATTTTCCTGCTCCCCCTCAGCATGAGTAATGTCTCTAAGATGACAGATTCTTCAATTGTAGGAGTAGGGACTGTAGAGGGAATCACAACTTCAGATGAATGCCCAACGACTCAATGGGTCAGGTGCTTTCTTCAATTCTCCTCACAACTACAGGAGGTTCCTCAACTCTGACATCTACTTCTTCCTCTTGGACTGGTGAAATTTCAGCTACTTCCCCAATGATTGCTTCCCTTCAGCCACAGAGGTCTTGATCCAAATATTCCCACTAGAGAGAACCACTCTTCTTCAGATTCTGGACCAAATAGACTGGCCCATCTTCTCCATTACTTCCCTTCAGATCAATTCCATAGTGCTTGAATATTCTGGTAAGCAAATGAGCATAAGGTAGTGATACTGCAACTTATTTTTCTATCCCATATCATCTCTGCAGTAGTCTCATCCTTTCAATAATAACTGAGCCATGTTGATATCTTGATTTTGAATAGCCCAGAACATCATATCCGAATCCTTTTGGGCAGGTTAAGAAGGTAGCGCTTCTGGCACCAAATCTGACAAACTATAAAGTGTAGTATTCTGTTGAATGCATTAAGTTGGTTGATGTCGATCTTTCCATCCTTCAGCTTGTACTCTGTTCCGATGACCTAGCCCCTTGGCATGAATGAAGTCTACGGAGTTCACCCCACTGTGACCGATGTAGATACTCCAAATAGTTCTCCAAACGATCATAGGTGATGTGAATGGGTTTACCATTTACTGTGGAGGAGAGAGACTCATCGCTTTCTGATTTTAGACAGGTGTAGAATGCTTTGGCTAGGTCTGGATAACTGGTTCAGAAACAGTAACCGTCCTGTCCACTTCATCCTCTGAATAGCTTTGTGACGGCCCTCATTATACCGGTACGGTTACCAACCCCGTCGGTATAGCGAGTGCTGCCAGCCATAGTGGGACATTTACCCAATGATACAAACAGTGAGATACACGCGAATAGATAACAGAGTAGCGGAAGTAAAAGAGAACTATCCATTCATCATCATCCACATTAAACATACATGCAGTTTACAATTTGCAAAAAGGAACTAAAATTCACATGATTTAATTTGCTGAAATAGAGATAAAAATGTCCACATATTACATTCTCTCAATGGTAATCTAATACAATGTTCAAGTACATACTATGAAGTACACAATCACAAAGAACTCAAAAACTGGCTAGTCTCCCGCTCGGAGTCTCTGCTACCTCCTCCGAGGGTACTGTGTCACCAAATATACCTGTACGCCGAAGCAAGGAGTGAGTCCAGGGACTCAGCAAGTAACACTATGCATGATATACACGTACAAGTTAGTGGTTTCTACACGCACATTACAATTAGCAACACATAGCATGCTAGTTCATTTAAGTTTCAACCCTCATGAAAGTTCTACAATTTTATACATAACGCATGCTTTCAGATTTCAAAAATAACATTCACCTATCACATGGTCTCTATTGAATTCACTCATGAGACTTAATCAAAATGTGAGAGCTATTGACATGAACAATTTACATACATGAACGGGGAACATAATTAGCATGGATTCCACATGTTCTTAAGTACATACATAACTTTTCACAGCTTTAGGTTGCTGATTTCACATGGGTCAATGACTATAAACCTACACATGAAAGCTACAACATTGCTTAAACATAACATATGAACAATCCATCATGCCATTTTGCTCACATACATTGTTGTTCCTAACATGGATTCTAAACACTTTTACACACATAAACATGAGTCGATACCATACATTTTCTGAATCACATGGTTTCAGATTAGACTCACATGGGTTTCAATGACACATTTACATATCTAGGATTTCACATTTTTCTTACACTTGTTTCCTCTTTTCACATGTTTACATTTTACACATACACATTCAAATGTCACTTACACATTACACATGGTCACATACACTTACACATACACTTAACATATTTTAGGTGCCGTGACACATAGTCCAACCACCAAAGAGGACACAACACCATACACATCACATAGACGCCATCTAGGCAATACAATGGCGACTCCTGGACTGCGTAGCCGGAGAACAAGTCTCCACCCTAACCAGTGGACTTGTCCACCTCCACGATTCCCCCAATGCCCTAGGGTCACTTAACACAATGAACTTTCTCAGGGGGACTTTTCCCTGATACGGCTCCACTGCCTTCGGAAGCAGTATCACATTGGCACAGTTTACACTTTTCACATTTACCGTTTTACACATGGTTTACACTTGACACTCTTTATCTCATTCACTTTCTCACTCACATTGATACTGCTTTCCTAACATGATATTACAAATTTCAAGGTTTAACACACAATAAACACATTAATCACGCTGGGTTTAAACAAAATCTAATCACATTTCGATCATATGCACGAATTATCACATTTCACATGAAACACATAAATTTTATGTTACTGTTCCAATTGACCTGAAATTTTAACCACATGCTGTTTTCGGGTTCCAAACATACTCAATGTTTCAGATTTTCTGAGCTAAATAGGATTTACAGAAAATAAAAACACCTAATTAGCATATATTCACAACTTAAGCTAAATGGGTCTAACACATTTTGCAATTTATCCACTACTGTTTTGCACAGAGGACTACTAATATATATAGCATGATTTAGAAATTACAAACCATCACCCTAATTCATACATCTATAAATCAATTACCACAACCATTTTTAATGTTCTCATTTTTTTTTCCGAACGAGCTTATTACAAATTTCACAAGCATGGGTAATTCACTAAAATCTGCAAACACAGATATGACCCACTATTTTTCATGATCAAACGGAAAACTAAGGCATCACATTAACTAAATCATAAATCTGGATTTTGCAAAACGGTCTACAAGTCATGTTCACAAGTTTACAAGACATCATTACCCCGCATACACCACATTCATCCACAACCACAATGCACAAATAACGAGAGTAAGGTGTAAATATATCCTCATCGCATAAAACATACCGAAATAAGTACAAGAGGGACAGAATAGCTCACTGTTCTGTCCAGAAGAACTAGACGGCGTCCGGGCCGCTGACTCCGGGTCAGCGGCATGGTCGATGGACGCCAATGATGAACTGGGCGTCTAGGGAATTGTCGTCTACTCAGGGCTCTGTGCCAGAAACACAGACCGAGCTCTAAATCTTGGGTGAATTGGAGGTCTCTAGGACTCGAGGAAAATCCATAAAAATGTCAAAAACCACCTAGACTAAAGGGGACACCATAGATAGGTCACTTGCCTCTCTAAAATCCTCCAGAGATTTATGGCTCAAAAAAGACCTCCTTGGGCAGTTCCAAGAGGTTGCAGAAGTGCCTCAAGATCGCCTTCCTCCGGGCTCCTGGGTGAGACTCCACGCCGAGGGGATGTGGGTGAAGCCTTCCCTTTGTTTCAGCTTCCTCCTTGGTGCAGAAGATCTCCAAATCCAGCTCCAAGGGTCGGATTCGAGGGTTCTAAAATGGGGTTTTCTCACAGAATGCTCTAGGGTTTTTCTCTCTCTTCTCTCCTCTTGCAAGGGTGAAAATGAGAAGTGGGGAGAGGCCAACTCGGGTTCAGGGTGTAGGAGAGCCCCCACACCCACTCCATCCATGCCGATTAGACAGCCTTAGAGCCGTTGAGGGACATCCCCCCAATGGTTGCCATGCCTTGTTTCAAAAGTTTGCAGCTCTGCTGCGCATGCAGGTCAGAGAATTTGACGTCCAGATCGCTGGACGCCGGAGTGAGTGTTGGCGTACAGGGCTGGACGCCGACTCTGGATCAACGTCCAGGGATTAACGCCAATAGGGCCTCGGCCAGAACCCTAATTTATGCAGAAAACCATGCATACCAAGCTTCTATACATGCCATATGTACATGGTATAGTATCCATACTATCATCACGCATACATACATTATTTATGTTTAATATAAACACATGCACACTACTTATACTAATTAATGCCTACGTATTATGTACGTACATACAAGCACAATCATACACACATAAATACGAGAAATACGACGGAAAATTTGAGGGTCTTACACCCTCCCCCCTTAAAGAAAACTTCATCCTCGAAGTTGGAACGACACTACTCAACAAAGGGGATACTTCTTCTTCTCGCATCCTCAAGTTCCCACGTAGCCTCCTCACGTGAGAAGTTCCGCCATAGAACTTTTACCGATGCGATACTCTTGTTTTGGAGATGCTGAACCTTCCAGTCAAGAATGGCTACTGGTTGCTCGACATACGAAAGATCTGGCTGGATCTCCACGGGCTCATGACTAATCACATGAGACGGATCTCGGACATACTTCCTGAGCATAGATACGTGGAATACCGATGAACGCTAGCCAAAGCTGGGGGTAATGCTAGCTCGTATGCCACGTTGCCCAAACGTCTGAGAATCTCATATGGGCCAATGAACCTAGGGCTTAGCTTGCTATGCCTGCCAAATCTGACAACTCCACGAGTAGGCGATATCTCAAGAAGACATGATCGCCAACCTCGAACTCCAAATCCTTTCTCCTGTTGTCGGCATAACTCTTCTGCCTATCCTGTGCCGCAACAAGCCTTTTCCTGATAAGCTGAATCTTATCCGAAGTTTCCTGAACCAACTCCGGTCCGATCAACTGCCTATCACCAGTCTCCTCCCAACATAAAGGAGATCTGCAGGGCCTACCATACAACGCCTCGAATGGAGCCATTCCAATACTAGCATGAAAGCTGTTGTTGTATGCGAACTCCACAAGAGGTAAATGACGCTCCCAATCATCCTTCCATCCGAACACACGCTCTCAACATGTCCTCGAGCGTCTGGATAGTCCTCTCGGACTGTCCATCAGTCTGGGGATGAAACGCCGAACTGAGCTTAAGCTCCGAACCTAACGCATCCTGAAGACCCTTCCACAATCTCGAAGTAAATCTCGGATCTCGATCCGAAATGATCGACTTCGGCACACCATGCAACCTGATGATACCGCTAACATACAATCTAGCTAAGCTCTCTACTGACTGCTTCTTCTTCATAGGCAAGAAATGAGCAGTCTTCGAGAATCTATCTACAACTACCAAATCGAGTCATTGCCTCTTCTAGATCGAGGCAAACCCGATACGAAATCCATAGTGACAGCTTCCCACTTCCATACGGGGATATCCATCCTCTGCATAAGGCCGGATGGTCGCTGCCGCTCGGCTTTCACCTGCTGACATACTAGACATCTAGACACATAATCCGCAACATCCTTCTTCATGCCGGACCACCAAAATGATCTCTTCAGGTCTTGATACATCTTAGTGTTACCCGGATGAATAGAGAATCGCGATCTATGAGCCTCCGCTAAACATGCTCACGGACATCTACTACATCGGGGACACAAACGCGGTGCTGAAATCTAATCACACCGTCCTCGTCACGAGCAATGCCCGCCTTACCCACTAACTCTAACAATCTAGGATCGGCTTTCTGCTGCTCAATCACCTCATCCAAGACTGAGGATCTAAGGGATAGCTGAGCTACAAAAGCCTGACACAACGATGGCTCTAACTCGGTCATAGAGCACGCTGCATCCTCCAACATCTTCCAATCCTGCTGGAGCGAAGACCTCTTTCTACTAAGAGCATCCGCTACGACGTTCGCCTTTCCAGGATGATACTGAAGGTCGAAGTCATAGTCCTTCAAGAACTCAATCCATCTCCTCTGCCTTAGGTTTAATTCCTTTGGGAGAAAAGATACCTCAAGCTCTTGTGGTCGGTAAACACCTCAAATCTGACACCATAAAGATAGTGCCTCCAGATCTTTAGTGCATGAACCACAGCTGCTAGCTCCAAATCATGAGTCGGATAGTTCCTCTCATGCTCCTTCAACTGACGAGAAGCATAAGCTACTACCCTCTCTTGCTGCATGAGCACACAGCCTAAACCAATCTGAGATGCATCCGTATAAATGGCAAAGCCTTCTAGACCACTGGGCAATACCAATACCGGAGCAGAAGTAAGCTTAGCCTTCAATAGCTGAAAGCTGCGCTCACATGCCTCAGACCATACAAACTTCCCCCTTCTGGTCAGCTTTGTCATAGGGGCGGCGATGGATGAGAAACCCTCAAATCGCCGATAGTAACCAGCTACCAAGGAAACTACGAATCTCCGAAGGAGTCTTGGGAACATCCCAATCCATAGCTGCTTGGATCTTTGCTGGATCAACAGCTACACCAGCGCCGGAGATAACATGCCCGAGAAAGTGAACCTCGCGCAACCAGAACTCGCACTTGCTGTACTTTGCATACAGTTTGTGCTCACGGAGAACCTCTAAGACTAACCTCAAATGCTGACGATGTGTGGCCTCATCCGGAGAATAGACCAACACGTCATCAATAAACACAACAACAAAGCTATCTAAATACGGACTAAACACCCGGTTCATGAGATCCATGAACGCTGCAGGGGCGTTGGTCAATCCGAAAGGAAGAACCAAAAACTCATAATGTCCATAAGGTTCTAAATGCCGTCTTGGACACATCCTCACTCCTAATCTTCAACTGATGATAACCAGATCGCAAGTCAATCTTGGAAAAGACTGATGCCTCTCGCAACTGGTCAAACAGATCATCAATCCGAGGTAAGGGATACCTGTTCTTCACAGTCACCTGGTTTAGCTTCCTATAATCAATGCACAACCGAAGTGACCGTCTTTCTTCTTGACGAATAATACAGGTGCGCCCCAAGGGAAACGCTAGGCTAATAAATCCCTTATCGAGTAATTCCTGCAATTGCTTCCTCAACTCGGCTAACTCTGCAGGGGCCATCGATATGGGCCTTCGAGATAGGAGAGGTGCCTGGAAGCAACTCTATAGTGAACTCTATCTCCCTATCCGGTGGCAATCCAGACAAGTCATCGGGAAAGACATCTGAAAAGTCCTGCACCACATCAATCTCTGCAAGAGTCAGTGACGAACCAGCATCGGGTACTAGCATAACGCTGGCAAGAAATGCGTCACAACCCTTGTTCACCATGCGCATCGCCTTCATGGCAGAGATGACTAACTTTCCCGCTAAGTTCTTTGGCAAGGGATGAGAGAACTCGTCCTCGCCAGGAATGCGGAACACAATCTTCTTCCTACGACAATCCACTAACGCATAGTGCTCCTCTAGCCAATCCAGACCAAGATACAATCATAATCCTTCATCTAAGCAAGAAGAAACACCCATCTAGGAACCTATCCTAATGCACACAGGTAACGACGGAATGCACTTCCTAGTCGATACCGTACCCGCAGGGGTGTGCACAGACAAAGGGACCTCTAACTCCTCAGACTCTATGCCTGACTCTAGGGAACTGCCTAGCGAACCGTTCGGAAATGAACGAGTGAGTAGCACCCGTATCAAACAAAACCTGAGCGTGCACACCGAAAAGTAAAACTGTACCTTCGGTGACATGCTCCGCCTGCGCGGCGTCCTCACGAGCTAACGCAAACACTCGAGCTGGGGCTCAAGGCCTTCCTGGTCGTCCTGTAGCTGGCATGGCTGCCGCTACTGCTGGTACTGGCGCTCCTCGCTGAGCTTCCTGCTGAAGCCTCGGCAGTCCTTAATATTGTGGTCACTGCTCCCACACTTTAGGCACTACCGCTACTAGCCAACACTCTGAACCTCCATGGGTCTTCCCACAATGGGGACACTCTCTCTTCGCAACGGGGGAACGTACAGAGGGTACTGAGAGTTGCTGACTGCATTTGTTTCTGCTGCGGTGTCTGGTACACTTTTCCTCTTATCTTGCCGCTGGAAAGTCGCTGCCGGCCTCTTCTGCGAAAGCCTTCTTCTCCTCCAGATACTGCTCCATTTCTCCCTCCTGTTGCAGGCTGCGCTGAGGGCCTCGTCTAGCGTGCGGGGGTCAACGCCACGTGCTCGTCCTCAGTGATGGTTTGAGACCCATCACGAACTTCTTGGTCTTCTTGCGCTCATCCTCTACTATGTGCGGGCATATTTAGAGAGTTCAGAAAACCTTGCCTCGTATTCCAGGACGGTCATTGATCCTTGCGTCAGGGAAAGGAATTCTTGCTCCATCTTGTCCTGGACGTGCTGGGGACGAAGTTGGCTCGGAAGAGCCTCACGAACGCGTCCCATGCCACTACTGCTCCGTCCTCGAAGCGCGCTACGCAGTAGGGAGGACCACCATACATCAGCTCTCTCCTGCAACACACTTCATAAGCTCTAACTAACAAATTCTAACTTTAACAATCAACATACAAGCATAAACTAAAGCATACCTGTAGCATGTAGGTGGCTAAGGTCACCTGTGTCTCATCAGGACACCTGATAGCTCGGAAGATTTTCTCGGTCTCCCTCATCCAGCTTCTGCCAAAAGCGGATCACTCTCCCCCTTAAAAGAGGGTGGGGTATCCTCTTGAATCGCTCCATGATGGAAGGTCCACCATGGTCCTGAGCTGGGGCCTGAGCCTGCTACATTAAACCAAAGCAATATACAATAAACACAATATCATACAATTCAATAGCAGACTACTAGTTGTTTATCATTTTACCTGGGCCTCCAACTGGGCTGGAGTGCTGCCTGAGTGTGTGCCTGGGTCTGCATGGCTTGCACCAGACCTGCATGAACACTCCATAACCACAGGCGGCGGTGGGGGAAGCACAGGGCCCCCGTGGTGCTGGGGCCTGTTGCTCCGCTGATCATCACGCCTCTGCTCGTCATCGCGAGATGGCGCACCTCCACGTCGTCACGGGAAGCCATGGCTGTCATAAAATTTCAGCCACCATTAGAGCTAGGTTACTAAGTTCTCAACCATTTCTTATCTACTTTTCACTTCTTATTAGTGTTTCTACACATGTGGACATACTTAGCATGCAATGGGGATGATGACTTAGTTATATTCATGTGTAATCTCAACCGGTCGCTCTGATACCAATCTCTGTGACGGCCCTCATTATACCGGTACGGTTATACCAACCCACGTCGGTATAGCGAGTGCTGCCAGCCACAGTGGAACATTACCCAACGATACAAACACTGAGATACACGCGATATATATAACAGAGTAGCGGAAGTAAAAGAGAACTATCTCCATTCATTCATCATCCACATTAAACATACATGCAGTTACAATTTGCAAAAAGGAACTAAAATCACATGATTTAATTGTTGAAATAGAGATACAAAATGTCCCACATATTACATTCTCTCAATGGTAATTCTAATACAATGTTCAAGTACATACTATGAAGTACACAATCACAAAGGAACTCAAAAACTGGCTAGTCTCCACGCTCGGAGTCTGTCTCTGCTACCTCCTCCGAGGGTACTGTGTCACCAACTATACCTGTACGCCGAAGC
Organism: Colocasia esculenta; assembly: GCA_014218235.1. NCBI lineage: Eukaryota > Viridiplantae > Streptophyta > Magnoliopsida > Alismatales > Araceae > Colocasia > Colocasia esculenta. The sequence goes on along the minus strand of CM024763.1, from coordinate 48,406,104 downwards.
AAGGAGTGAGCCAGGGACTCAGCAAGTAACACTATGCATGATATACACGTACAAGTCCTAGGGTTTCTACACGACATTACAATTAGCAACACATAGCATGCTAGTCCATTTAAGTTTTCAACCTATCATGAAAGTTCTACAATTTTATACATAAACGCATGCTTTCAGATTTCAAAATAACATTCACTATCACATGGTCTCTATTGAATTCCTCATGAGACTTAATCAAAACGTGAGAGCTATTGACATGAACAATTTACATACATGAAGGAACATAATTAGCATGGATTCCACATGTCTTAAGTACATACATAAACTTTTTAACTGCTTTAGGTTGCTGATTTCAATGGTTCAATGACTATAAACCTACACATGAAAGCTACAACGTTGCTTAAACATAACATATGAACAATCCATCATGCCATTTTGCTCACATACTCATTGGTTGTTCCTAACATGGATTCTAAACACTTTTACACACATAAATATGAGTTGATAACATACATTTTCTGAATTCACATGGTTTCAGATTTAGACTCACATGGGTTTCAATGACACATTTACATATGTAGGATTTCACATTTTCTTTACACTTGTTTCCTCTTTCACATGTTACATTTTACACATACACATTCACAGGTCACTTACACATTACATATGGTCACATACACTTTACACATATTTTAGGTGCCGTGGACACATAGTCCAAACCACCAAAGAAGGGACACAAACACATCACATCACATAGACGCCATCTAGGCAATACAATGGCGACTCTTGGACTGCGCAGACCGGGAGAACAATCTCCACCCTAACCAGTGGTACTTGTCCACCTCCAGGATTTCCCCCTAATGCCTTAGGGTCACATAACACAATGAACTTTCTCAGGGGGACTTTTCCTGATACGGCTCCACTGCCTTCTCGGAAGCAGTATCACATGGCACAGGTTTACACTTTTACACATTTACCGTTTACACATGGTTTTACACTTGACACTTTTATCTCATTCACTTTCTCACTCACATTGATATCTCTGCTTTTCCTAACATGATACTACAAATTTCAAGGTTTAAACACACAGTAAACACATAATCACGCTGGGTTTAAACAAAATCTAATCACATTTCGATCATATGCACGAATTATCACATTTCACATGAAAACACATAAATTTTATTTACTATTCCAATTGACCTGAAATTTTAACCAACATGCTGTTTTCGGGTTCCAAAACATACCCTCAAGTTTTCAGAGTTTCTGAGCTAAATAGGATTTACAGAAAAATCAAACACCTAATAGCATATTATTACAAACTTAAGCTAACATGGGTCTAACACATTTGCAATTTATCCACTTACTGTTTTGCACAGAGACTACTAATATATATGCATGATTTTAGAATACAACATCACCCTATCATACATCTATAAATCAATTACACAACCATTTTTACATGTTCATTTTTTTTCCGAACGAGCTTATTTACAAATTTCACAAGCATGGGTAATTCACTAAAATCTGCAAACACACGATACTGACCCACTATTTTTCCTGATCAAACGGAAACTAAGGCATTCCCATTAATCTAAATCATAAACATGGATTTGCAAAACGGTCTACAAGTCATGCTCACAAGTTTACAAGACATCATTACCCGCATACACCACATTCATCCACAACCACAATGCAACAATATACGTAGAGTATAAGGTGTACAATATATCCTCATCGCATAAAACATACCGAAATTAATGGACAAGAGGACAGAATAGCTCACTGTTCTGTCCAGAAGAACTAGACGGTGGTTCTGGCCGCTGACTCAGGGTCAGCGGCATGGTCGATGGACGCCAAGGATGACTGGGCGTCCAGGGACCTTGCCGTCTACTCAGGTCTGTGCAGAAACACAGACCGAGCTCTAAATCTTGGGTGAATTGGAGGGTCTAGGACTCGAGGAAAATCCATAAAATGTCAAAAAACCACCTAGACTATATAAGGACACCATAGATAGGTCACTTGCCTCTCTAAAATTCCTCCAAGAGATTTATGGCTCGAAGAAGACCTCCTTGGGCAGTTCCAAGAAGTTGCAGAAGTGCCTCCAAGATCGCCTTCCTCGGGCTCCTGGGTGATCTCCACGCCGAGGGGATGATGGGGAAGCCTTCCCCTTTGCTTCAGCTTCCTCCTTGTTGCAGAAGATCTCCAAATCCAGCTCCAAGGGGTCGGATTCAAGGGTTCTAAAATGGGGTTTTCTCACAGAATGCTCTAGGGTTTTCTCTCTTCTCTCTCCTCTTGCAAGGGTGAAAAGAGAAAGTGGGGAGAGGCCAACTCGGGTTCAGGGGTGTAGGAGAGCCCCTCACACACTCACCATGCCGATTAGACAGCCTTAGAGCGTTGAGGGACATCCCCCCAATGGTTGCCATGCCTTGTTTCAGAAGTTTGCAGCTCTGCTGCGCATGCAGGTCAGAGAATTTGACGTCCAGATCGCTGGACGCCGGAGTGAGTGTGGCGTCCAGGCTGGATGCCGACTCTGGATCAACGTCCAGGGATGACGCCAATAGGGCCTCGGCCAGAACCCTAATTTATGCAGAAAACCATGCATACCAAGCTTCTATACATGCCATATGTACATGGTATAGTATCCATACTATCATCACGCAATACATCATTATTTATGTTAATTAACAATGCACACGTAATTATACTAATTATGCCTATGTAATTATTGTACGTACATACACAAGCACAATCATACACACATAAATATGAGAAATACGACGGAAAATTTGAGGGTCTTACAAGCTTCCACTATGTCGTGCATTCCATACTTCTAGATCTTCAATATCCACTGCTTGTTACCACAAACCTGATCCTCATGCTGCCAAAACGTTCCTGTTGATCCGCCGTGAGGAAGGCAATGCGTAAACACCTACGCCGCCGGAACTCCCAGAAGCGGCCATGGAATCGAGCCGAGGAAGGTTCTGGAGGATCGTGGGGAAGAGAGGAACAAGAACCCTCAAGAAATTTGAGCGGGAATAGAGGGATTCTTCGAAATCACAGAGGGGATTTGGAGTCGATGATGGTTTCGTAAGCAAGCAAATTGAAGGAGATGAGAGAGAGAAAGATGAAATCGATGCGGCGAGGATTTGGACTTTAACGGCAGGACATAAAGTGGCTTTTTGAAACGCCAGAGCATTAAAAGTAGATAACGACAAAAGAGGAGATGATTACGCAAATAATAAAGAATTGATCTTGAAAACCATAGCAATTTATGATGCAAGCAATAAGGATTTGCTTAAATTTTGGCAGGAGGGACAAGTATTATCTGAAAATTTTATTATTTCAGTTACGTACAGACATATCTTTACAAATTACACATGCCTAATTCCCTTCTAAGAGACGTAAATCTCTTCAGGTAAGGCTTTTGTAAAGATATCTGCTAACTGATTTAGATTATCTATAAAGGAAATATTTATATTACCATTAGCTACATGATCTTAATAAATGATATTTGACTTCTATATGGTTCATCCTGGAGTGCTGAACTGGATTTTCGTGAGATTATCGCACTTGTGTTATCGCACAGCAATGGATGGTCTTGATGTGCAATCCATAGTCCTCAAGCTATGCTTTATCCATAGGAGTTGAGTGCAGTAGCTCCCAGCAGACCGTATTCAGCTTAGCTGTTGATAGTGCTACTGAATTTGCTTCTTTGAAGAGCATGAAATCAAGCATCCTGCAAGAAATTGACAACACCACTGGGCTTTTTCTATCTACTTGCATCCAATGAGTCAGCATCAAAATATCCAATTAAACTAGTTTCAAGGATTTTAGGATACCATAGTCCTAGGTCATGAGTTTAGCTAAATATCTAAAGATTCTTTTCACAGATATTAGATGAGATTCCATAGGATCAGATTGATATGTTGCACACATGCATACACTAAATAAGAATCTATCTGTTAGCTGTTAATAAAGCATGATCCTATCATACCTCTATAAACTTTTTGATCAACTTTCTTACCTTCCTATCACTGTCTAACCTGGTAGATGTGCTCATTGGAGTGGACAGTGGTTTGGCATTTTCAAAGCCAAATTTCTTTAGAAGTCCTTGGTGTATTTTGCTTGACAATATGGGTTCCTTCATCCTTGCTTACTTGTAATCCAAGGAAGTAGTTGAGTTCTCCCATCATGCTCATCTCAAATTTCCCTGCATGAGCTTTCAAAATACTTGCACAAGGATTCATCATCTGAACCAATATAAATATCATCTACATAAATTTGGACATGTATATATTTTATTATTGATTTAATGAACAATGTGCTATCCACCTGTCCTCGGATAAACCATGATTTAATAAGAATGCACTAAGTCTTTTATACTTTGCTCTAGGTGTGTTTAATCCATACAAAGCTTTATGTAATCTGAAAACATGATTTGGATAATCTAAATCATCAAAACCAGGAGGTTGTTCTACATAGACTTCCTACTTTATATAACCATTTAGAAAAGATTTTACATCCATTTGAAAACGTTTTAAATCAATGCACATGCATAAGCAAGTAAAATTCTAATAGCCTCTAGTCTAGCCCTGGTGCATAGGTTTCATTGAAATCTATGCCTTCCTCTGGGAATACCCTTGCAAAACCAGTCTAGCCTTGTTTCTAGTGATAACACCAGCTTCATCCAATTTCCTGAACACCCATTGGTGTCAATCAAGATGATCTGATGGTCTCGGAACAAGGGACCAAACTTGATTTCTTCTAAACTGATTAAGTACATCTTGCATGGCTAAAATCCAAGATTCATCAGACAGTGCTTCATTGACTGTCTTCGGCTCTATTTGAGATACAAATGCTAAATAATCACAAGAAATAACATTACCTCTTGTTCTTACCCCTGCGGATGGATCTCCGATAATGTTGTCTATAGGGTGATCCTTTTTATACCTCCATTCCTTTGGAAGATCATCATGAAATAATTTCTTCTGTTGTAGTTCTTCCAAGGGTGGATCTTCATTAGCTTTGATAGTTGTTCCTTCAGTTTCTTGGAGAGATTTCTGCATTTTCATCATCACTATCGACTTCCCTTCTCAAGGAAGGGTTAGACTCATAAAAATAACATGAATAGTTTGTTCAATTAATAAACTTCTTTTATTAAAAACTCTATAGCCTTTAGGTTTAGAAGTATACCCCATAAAGATCCCTTCATCGGATTTGGGATCCAGCTTACCTATGTCTGTCTTACCATTGTGTGAATGAAGCATGGGCATCCAAACGTTCTGAGATGACTGATCTTGGGCTTCCTTTCCTTGTACAGCTCATATGCGGTCTTCTTCAGGATTGGTCTGATCATGACTCTATGATAATATAACATGCTGTATTAATCGCTTCTGCCCAGAAGTACCTTGGAAGGTGTACTCAGATAGCATGGTCCTAGCCATATCCAACAAGGTTCTATTCTTCCTCTCAGCTACTCCATTTTGCTGTGGTGTTCTGGGTGTTGAGAAATGGTGTCTATACCTGATCATTACAAAATTCTAAAAATTTATCATTTTGAAATTCTCCTCCATGATCTGAACGAATACTGATGATACTGAATTTTATCCTTTTGAACTATTTTACTGAACTTTACAAAGCATTTAAATGTGTCATCTTATGCTCTAAAAATGATACCCATGTAAATCTTGAAAAATCATCAACAATTACAAATCCAAAGTTCTTTCCCCAGGCTGGTAGTTCTCATTGCCCAAACAAATCCATGTGTAGCAATTCTAAAATTTGGAGGTGGTGACTACGTCTTTGATTTAAAGGAGGATTTTGCATGCTTCCCTTTTGCACAAGGTTCACATATACTGTCAACTCTTGTGTTTATCTTCGACAGACCTTCTACTAGATCATGTTTGATAAGTTTTCTTATTCCATCCAAGCTACAATGGCCTAACCTTCTGTGCCATAATTCAACATTCTGATCTTTATTTGCTGCCAGACAAATGCCTTGATCTTTAAGTTCTTCTAGATGCAGTACGTATAGGTTCTTTTCTCTACTGCTTCGAAGACGATTGCACCATCCTTGATGATAAACACTTAGATTCCTAAAACTTGATATGGTGACCCTTGTCGCACAGCTGACTAATGCTAATAAGATTGTGCTTGAGTCCTTTGACGCATAGAAATCTTCTGTAAGGATTCTATCTTGACTTCTAATGGATTCACAACCAATTACTGACCCTTTCCATTATCGCCATAGGTGACTGTGCCTTCTTCACTTTGATATGAGAGAATAGTTTCATGTTACCTGTCATATGCCTTGAGCACCCGCTGTCAAGGTACCACTTTGATGCTTCAAGGCTTCCCTGTAATTAATCAATGAGATTATACCCAAGTTCTTTTGGGTCCTGGTTGGTTAGCTTCTTCAAAGTTTCTTTTGGAATCCATTTTAGGTGTTTGGTTGTACATGTTATTTTAGTATGACCTAATTTGTTACAGTGTGTGTAGCAAGGAATATTGTTTATTATTCTATTTGGCTTATGGTTTTTATTTTATTTATTTGTAATCAGGATTTTGTTTAGCTACGAATTTGGAGGTGGATAAATTTTAGGATGAATTACAGTTTCCTCATTTTCTGGTGGAGTATATCCTAAGACATACTTCTTCTTACCTGATCTTCTTGCTCCTTTAATATTAAGGAGGATTTACCATTGTAAATTTTTCAACTGGGCCATTAAATATTCATTATCTTTTTTTAGTGTATTGATTTCATTTTTAAGTTACTTGTAGTTTCCTGATTTTCTAAGTTTGATATATTTTTATTTTTTATTCTTTAAATCTTCATATAACAGTTGATTTCTTATTTTAATTCCAAAATTTGTTTTTCTAACAGTTCAGTTTTAGATTTCAGATCTGAGTTGGTTATTTCAAGACATGTATGTTTTTCTTAGTTGTTTTTAACAATTTACATACATCTTTATATTGTTGTATAATTCGTTAAAAGCATCCTCTAAACTATCTGAATTAGATAGGTTGGCCTTTCTTCTTCTTCTTCGTTGGAGCTTGACGCACTGGCTGAGTCACTTTCGTTGTCCATGCAGCAACCATGGCATTCTTCTTGATATTTTGAATTTCTTTGAGCTATCCTTCTTCTTGAACTTAGTTTTCTTTAATTTTGGACACTCGCGGCTTGATGTGTCCAGGCTTCTTGCACTCATAGCATATTGTTCTGGTCTCTAACATCTTGGTTCAGATCTTTTAAAATCTTTTCCTTTCTTGAAATATCTTCTTCCTGACTGGTACTCTTTATAGCTAGTATACGTTGCAATCTTCTAGAGAGAAATGCTTCTTCGTCTTCACTTCTCTCATGGCTTTTTCACTTTCTGATTCGCCATCAGTTGTTTCTTCTGTGGCCTTAAGAGCATTGGTGTGCTTTTTTTGCTGGAGGATTCTCCCAGCCTTTCCATATTTATCTCATGAGCCATTGAGAACCCAATGAGATTTTCAAGTGACATACTTCTAAGGTCGTTGCCTTCTTCTATGGCTGTCACCTTTAGAGTTCATAAGGTGGTAGAGATCTTAATATTTTCTCACAATGTCTCCAATTTCATAATTTTTCTAAGCCCAGCCAAACTGTTGGTGATATCTGTAAATCTGCTGTACATTTGGGTAATGGACTCTCCTGACTGCATTTGAAATCTTTCATACTGGGCGACTAGGATGTCTATTATTGTTTCCCTTACCTTGTCAGTTCCTTCATATGTGATTATGAGCTTTTCCCACATTTCCATAGCTAATTTGCATGTTGAAATCCTATTGAATTCTTTCTTGCTCAGTGCACAACACAATATACTTTTAGCTTTGCTGTTTAGGGATATTTTCTTCTTGTCATCATCTGTCCAATTTTCTCTATTGTTGAGTACCACTAGATCTCCTTCTTCGAAAATTGACCAAAGCTGGAAATCGTGACCTTGAAGGAAGAACTCCATCCGAGTCTTCCAATAGTTGTAATCTTCACCATTAAATAGAGGAGGTCTGTTGACGGACGACCTTCTACATATCCTTGAGCTGCCATTTATCTTTGCTCTTAAGATCGTGAGATCTTCTTCTCGAAGAGACTTGGCTTTGATACCACTTGTTGCCCAAATAGCAAGCCTAGAGGTGGGGGGGGGGGGGGGGTGAATGGATTGCTTAAAATTCTTTCGTGTAATAATTCCTGTAAATAAAACACTAGATAGACAACACTAAGATCGATAGTTAGAGTTAGTGTTAATAAGCACAAAAAGAATAATGACACAAACAACAGGAAATTTTATCCTGGTTCGGATCTCCTAACCCAAGGAGTCTTACGTCCAGTCCCCAAGCAACCACTTGGGATTCCACTATACAAGGGTACATCCCCCTTAAGGACACTTATACATCCAGCCGTAGCTGACCTTCTCTTTCAACCAGAAGAGGAACAACCACCTGTACCAACAGGTCTTCTCTCACACAGAAGAGGATCAACTACAAAGAATGCGTTGTATGAGAAGGCCCCAAGACCAAGCTTATAATCACTGCTTGATCTGAGGCAAAGTCTGAGAGACACTAGATGATTACAAGAGACTCTCTCTCAGAAATACGGAAGCTCTCAAAAACAAATGCACTATTCTCACAAAGAGCTAAGAGTACTGATGGTTGGATTGTACGAGCTAGCTCTTGTGTTCTTCCTCATTGCAGATTACAATCACCTTATAGATAAAGTTAATGGTAAATTTGGAGGATGGAAGTCCAAGTTTATCTCCCAAGCTGGGGGAGAATTACTTTGATAAATTCGGTGGTCTATTCTATTCCTATCTACCTTATGGCAGCAGCTATCCTTCCTAAAGCTATTATAAATTTCTTCCAAAGGTCAGCAACGGCTTTCTTCTGGAACAGGTCAGATGGCCATCGTCGGCGGCACTGGGTGTCCTGGAAGACTACGCTCCTTCCAAAAGCTAAAGGGGGCCTTGGCATCCGTAATCTGCAACATATTCAGCTGTCATTGGTAGTCAAATAACTGTGGAACATCTGTCATGCATATTCGTTATGGGTTTCTTATGCTAGGAAGAGATATGTTAATTCCACATTTAGCCATTTACCTGGTATTCCGAGGAGTATTTTCAAGCAGCTAATAGTGTCATTCAAAACAACACAACCTGGATTCTTGGTAAAGGGAACGACATTAAAATTCTGCAGGATAATTGGATGGGTGATCTCCCCTTTTCTGGTCTAATCCAGGCGATATGGTGGATGACAACTCCACTGTTAAGGAGGTGGTGAACAATAATTCCCTTCCTTTAAGGGCGGTCATCTCGAAGACTTTCTAGCGGGTATTCGGCTTAGTGAGGAGGATGATGGTGTGTATGGGCTGCCTCTCCCAGTGGTGTTTCTCTGTCTCCTCTACTTATAACTGGATAAGAGAAAAGGGTAACCGCCGATCTGACTGGGTAAAGATCTGGCAGTCGTCCTTTAATCCTAGAATCTCCTTGTTTTCCTGGAAGATTTTAAATGGTGCCATCCTGGGGACAGTAGAATAGCGGACTGTGGTGTTCCAATGGTGTCCAGATGCTCCTATTGTGCCAACCCTCATAGTGAAGACCTTGATCACCTCTTTATCAATAGCGACATTGCGGTTCAGGTTTGGCGATGGCTTTTCCCTCTGGTCAGTGATAAATCCACCTACACGGCCATTTACTACAAGGACATGGAATTTGTCAAAGCCAGTAACATCAGATCCCCCATGGGATTATATCCCTTTATGGTTTCATGGTTATGATTTGGGAGCTATGGAAAAGTCGCTGCATAACAAAGTATGAAGAAAGCCGATCCAGGTTAATGACATTATCAAATCCATATAGCTTCAGGTTTCCTTAGTCCTCACCAGAATTACTTTAAAAATGCTCCTTCCACACTGGAACACCAGGTGCTTCAAGCTTATGGTTTAATCCTTAGTATTCCGCCAAGAAGATAAAGCTTATCAAGATGGATTCCGCCAGATGGGAACTATTGTTTAAATGTAGATGGGGCTTCTAAAGGGAATCTGGGCTACTGTGGAGGTGGTGGTTGCATCTGGAATAGAGAGGTATGATGCTTGTTGCTTTTCTCATTATTATGGTATGGGGGATAGTATCACTGCGGAAACTCGTGCCTTTTGTGATGGTATAGGATCGCAGCTCTCTTAGGGGTTCAGCTCGCTGAAATTATATCAGACTCCTTATGCTTTTAAATTCTTTGTATCAAAGCAAATGCACATCTTGGAGATCTTAACGCTGGTGGCGTGAGATCAAAAATGCAGACCTTAGCTCTATAATATCCCATGCTTACCGTGAAGCAAACATGGTGGTAGACAGTTTGGCGAATTATGCAGTGTTTTCCAAAGTTAATCAAGTCTTCTGGGGTGCCCATTCCCTACCTCACTCCTGTAAAGGTCTGGTTGTTCTTGACAGATCAGGCCTATTCAACATTAGGTTGGCCTAGGTGGATATGTCTGTTATTTTCTGTTTGCTTTTTGCAGGGGTATGCCCCGGAGATGTTGCAGTCTTTTCTATCATCAATAATATTTAGGTGTAGCAGGTTATCGCCTGGGGGAGTGATCCCATTTCACCCTGCTGGGGTGGAGTGAACTCGACCAGTGCTGATTCCTATGGCATCTTTTTCGAATTAAAAAAAAAAAGATCAAGATCTTATGATACAGTATGATGCGCGGGAAGGCTTTTTGAAATCCACAGAGTTTTGAGTATATGCATTTTTAAATATTATAAGGAATGATTCTTAAATAAGAAGATAAAGCAAGACTGTTCAAGAGCTATATAAATTTATTTGAAAGTAAAGAACATTATGTATAGAAATGATATTGATATCAAATAGATGATATAATCATGTGAGAATGTAATCCATGTTGAGACCAAGTCGATGTGAACATAATACATGTATTAATAAAATGAAATCGATATTTTGTACAAAGTCATTAGTTAACAGAAATCGATGAGCAGATGAAATCCTTGTTTCAATAGAATCGTTGTTTCATAGAAGGTTGTTGTAGAGATGAAATTGTTGTAGCAACCGATCGTTGTTTCTATGATGAAATCGTTGTTTTAATGATGAAATCGTTATTTCAATGATGACATCGTTGTTTAAGTGAAATCGATCATGAAATCGTTGTTTTAAGGAAGAAATCATTGTTGTGCTCAAATCATTGTTTAAGCAAAAGCGAATCGTTGTTTTGAGCAAATCGTTGTTTAAGTAGGCAAATCATTGTTTTGATCAAATCATTGTTTAAGTAGGCAAATCGTTGTTGCGATCAAATCGTTCTTTAAGTGAAAGCAAATCGTTGTTGCGATCAAATCATTCTTTAAGTGAAAGCAAATCGTTGTTTCGATCAAATCATTCTTTAAGTGAAAGCAAATCGTTGTTTCGATCAAATCGTTGTTTAAGTGAAAGCAAATCGTTGTTTCGATCAAATCATTCTTTAAGTGAAAGCAAATCGTTGTTTCCATCAAATCGTTCTTTAAGTGAAAGCAAATCATTGTTTCGATCAAATCATTGTTTTATTATGAAATCATTATGAGATGGAATTGTTGTTTACGTATGAATTGTGTTTTATTTATGAAATCATATTTTACTTATGAAATCGTTGTGAGACAGAAATCGTTATTTTACTTATGAAATCGTTGTGAGACGGAAACCGTTATTTAAGTGACTTACAGAATTGTTACGGTGATCGAATCATTGTTTCTATAAGGAAATCGATGTGTACTTAGACAAAATATATGCATGGACTTACAGTAGTGTGTGAGGATAACTTACCATTTTGCTAGATTTATTTCCTGTGGATAAACTTTTAGAAACAGCTATTAGAAAATATTTCAAGGTTTTGTAATCACCAAAAATTACACATATAATTCATGATAATTTTTTTTATGGAGATGGACTGATCATCAGCATGTCCTTATCATTGTATGTTGTACTACAAAGATGATGCAAATAAGATATCATGTTGTATCTATAAGCATGATAGATTCAAGCCTAAGAAAGGAGACAAATCAAAGTAGAAGGATGTTCCATATGTCACTGTGGTACTTTTCATCATACCCAGATTGCAGCAACTATCCCCAAAGATAGCTGGACATATGACTTGGCATGCAGAAATAGTTCGTCGTGATGATGGTGAAATCAATCATCCTACCGATGGCGAAGCTTGGGCTCATTTTAGCGTACACATCCTTCCTTCTCAAGGGATCCATGCAACGTGTGGCTGGGTTTATGCACGACACAACTTCAATCATTCGAAGGCACGGTGGCTTCTTGCTTATGTTGTCTAGTATTTTTAACATCGTACAACCTTCCGCTAGGCATGTGCATAAAGCGTGAGAATCTCTTCCTTTCATTGCTGATTCTTGTCCAAAAAGTCTAGGAAAAAACTTAGACATATATCTCAGACCGTTGATTGATGAGCTAAAATGTTATGGTCAGATGGGATTCTCACTTATGATGCATCCAGAAAATAGAATTTCAATTTTGAAAGCTGCATTAATGTGGACAATAAGTTACTTTCCAGCATACGACATGCTATCTGGCTAGAGCACACATGGGAGGTTGGTATGTCCTTATTATATGGAGGATTCAAAATCATTCGTTTTGAAATTTAGGGGAAAAACATGTTGGTTCGATTGTCATCGTCGATTTCTACCAAGTGACCATCCTTTTCCGAAAGTAGAAGGATTCATTTATGAAAAATACAATTGAATTGGATGAGGTAGATATGGAATGGGTGTCTGGTGGAAACATGGCGAGGCGGGTCCAGAACTTACCGATTGTATCACAACTGGCTAGTAGTACCTGACAAATCTCAAGGTTTGGGAAGGATTACAATTGGGTGAAGCAAAGTAACTTTTGGGAATTGCCTTATTAGTTAACACTTTTGATACGGCATAACCTAAACGTCATGCATAGAGAAGAATGTTTTTAATAATGTGTTCATCATAATTATGGACGTCAAAGGCAAAACGAAGGATAACGTTAAGGCACGAATGGATTTGAAAGTACTTTGCAGACATCCAAAACTAGAACTGCAGCATGTTAGAGGAAAAGTTGTTCAACCTAAAGCTTCATACGTGCTTAGGGCCAGACAGATTAAGGAAGTGTGTCAATGGTTGAAGCAATTGAGATTTTCAGATGGATATGTCTCGAATATTGCTTGTTGTGTAAATGTCAACGAGGGGAAAATATATGGGATGAAGAGTCATGACTATCATATTTTCATAAAAAGATTGATTCCAATTGCTTTTCGTAAGTTGCTACCGAAGTAGATATGGGGAGCATTGACCGAGCTGAGTCAATTCAGGATTTTATGTGCATCAGAACTCAAACTTCATGAATTGCAAAATATCGAGCAAAAAATAGTACAGATAGTCTGTAAATTAGAGAGATATTTCCTCCATCATTCTTCAATTCAATAGAGCACCTGATCATCCATTTGCCATATGAGGCTAGAGTTAGAGGACCAGTACAATTTCAATGGATGTATCCGTTTGAGAGGTATATTTCTATGTCTCAATTAATCAATTACGACGATCTTTTATATTTCTTACGTAGTCATTTGAATTGTTGTCATAGGTGCACACACGATCTTAAGATGAAGCTCCGCAATAATGCACAAGTTGAGTGCTCCATTACCCAGGCGTACCTTGTTGAAGTGATATCAAACTTTTGTTCAATGTACTTTAACACGGAAATACGAACTTGACACACTCAACCTCCACGTAATGATGATGGTGGAGATTCTAATGTGTCTGAGCGACTCTCTATATTCAAGTGTCCTGAACAAGCGTTCGGATATTCTCTACTCGCACACTCGAAGACAGAGAGTTGTGTAGCTGTGGAGATCTAATCTTCATGAATTGCGCAGAACTAGACCCATACATTGAGTAAGCCCTCAATGCTAATGTCTTTATGCATGTACCTCATTTGTTTGCAAATCGCAGAACTTAGAGGTTGTGTTGCATTTTCATTGCAGAGAGTTTGACTCAATGATACTGCAACAGAATCACGTCTTCCTGACGTGCAGGTTGAAAAGGAACGAGAGAAGTCTTTGCTACTTGGTTAAGATATCGAGTAAGTGTCTAAATATTTTGATGCATAAGTGTTATGTTCTTATGCATAGTTCATAATTGTCATTGTCTGTCTTTTTTTTTTTTTTTACATTGGTTGAACAAGGCTTTATTACTGATGATTAAGAGTACAAGAGATCAGTTATGGGCCTCGAAGATTGTACGTGTCTATCCAGGCTACATTGTGAATGGATACCGATTTCTCACGAGAGATTATGAACGGAATAAGTCTATGATGAATAGCGACGTATGTGTGAAGGAAAGTGCCCACAATGAAAATGAAGTAGACTATTATGGCTTCTCGAAGAAGTCATTGAACTGTAATTTTGGGACAAGGCAACCATGTATTTCTATTCAAGTGTCATTGGTTCAATCCGACCTCTATTCGTAATGACACAACATATGAGATCGTCGATGTCAAACATAAGTCCAAGTTGAGTACGTATGAGCTATCATTTTGGTGGCACAAGCCCAACAAGTTTATTATTCGAAACTATCGTCTCTCAAATTGAGAGATTGGTGGGTTGCTTGTAGAGTGAAAACAAGGCTATTCCCTGAGCATGAGCTTCTCCCGACTGATATAGAACTCGAAGATGTTAATGATAATTTTTTCCAATCAGACCGGAGTGACGCACGAGAGTGGCTCCTTCTACGCAGTTCAGTGTAGATGATATAAATGAACCAATTTGCTTATATAAGGATAATGAAGAGGAAGAAGTTGGCCGAAATGCCCTTGATAATCATGTTGTTGAGCGGGAGGTGGAGTCTAATGAGGAGGAAGAGTGGACCGATGATGAGGACGACCAGGATGACGAAGATGACACTGAATTACACATATCTTCAGCATCTAATGATGAATATAGATAATATTACAAAATTTTGTAAGAATTGAGTGATGTTGCTAGTTATATGTTATTAAATAGCCACTTTAAATTTGAGTGCTGATGACATGTTATATCTTTATTGTTCTCAATAGGGATATGGTGCGTGGAGGACGTAGTGGGAGGGGGTCCACCTCATCCGATGCACCCTCTACTTCTATAGGCCGAGGGTTTACGCCGATAGGTATATATGTACTCAACTCAATTCTTTTAGTTTATTGTGTATATTAACTTTATATTTTCTAATGTGCATATAATTTTACAGGGTCCACCTCCCCAACTACGCCGATTATCCCGGCGACAGGTATATATATATATATATATATGTATCCAAACACAAAAACTCTATATATTACTGTTCATATTAACTTTATATTTTCTAACGTACATATAATTTTGCACGGTTACATCATGCCCTGTAGTGTCGCATGTCCCATCCCATTCAGCAGCAGTACATGCATGCTTCCATACTTTAGTACGTTTCTTGTCTTCTATTTTTTTTTTAACAATAGTGTACTTAATTTTTACAACAGAGGTAGAAAGCCATCATCCAGTGGTGGAGGAGGTGGCTCAGCCAGCTGGATGCAGCCATGCTGGATTTCTAGGTAAACTTAATCACTTCAAAACTTATTGTATTTGTTATTTACGTTATATGGTTCATGTAGAAAATTAATGTGCAATTGCAGGGGGAAGATAGATCTAGGATCTGCTTCTCGCTACATTACATCTGTAGCAATTTGAATTTTTCAAAAAATAAAAATTTAATAATATAAAAAGAAAACAAATTAAATTAATTAGAAAATCAAAGAAAGGAGAATTAAATAAAACCCATTAAATGAAAAGAAGTAATGGACTTTGTTTAATGGACCCATTAGAAATTAGTGGGCTAAAATATGGATTTTTAAAAGGGGAATAATAGGAAAATATTCTAAATTCGTAACTTAAATATTGCTTAAATAGAGAAGAGGTATTTAAGCATTAAAATAGCTAATTTAAGATGGAATTGGATTCCTAAACCTACCCTAATAGGTTGGCCACGAATTTGGATCCCAACCTAACCCAAATTGGGCATGGCAAGCTTGGAAGGTGGAATTAAATAGGAAATATCGAAATTAAATAGGAGTTAGAGTCCTATTAGGAAATAGAAACATAGGAAGCATAAATACTCTCCTAATGTGAGACCCCAGATTTTTTTTCTCTTTATAAATATACGTATGTATATGATGGCGTGTTGAGTATTGCTTACTGTGTGCTTAGTGTGCGTAGTTCATTGTGCCTACTATAAATTTTATCCTTTCCTTGAACATGAGCATGTGCATATATCTGTTTTTATATATATATATAGATATGGGTATATGGTAATAATGCGGAAGTGAACAACTAACAACTAGAGGGGTATTGTGAATACCAAGAATCTCTGACTTAGGATACTTGAGTAACGCTATGCATGTGCTATCCAAATATTGAGGAATATCCTATACTACCTATTTTATGGAACTTTGTATGGAAGTGTATGAAGTACATATGTGTAAGTACGTATGTATGTTATCTTATACGTGTGACAATTGTATACTTAATTCTACATGCATAACACCTTGGTGTATTTGCGTATGCATAGGTATATTGGTTGTAAACGTTGTTATTGCATGGTTTAGTAATGTGTACATTGTACTTCGTGCATTGCATGTACGTAAAGAGTGCAAGCATAGTAGGTGTAATAGTAGTCATATTGGGATTCTATACTCCTCACGAATAACATGCAGGTATCTTTATGATGATTAGGTGAGAATAGTCAATTGGATGAATTATGCATATAGTATATATTAAGAAACCTATACATGTATAATACTAAGCAATGTTAGGTAAAGTTGTGTAAGTTAATCAAATACCGGTGCGCATATTGTACCCATCTGTTTCAATCATAATGTACATAAATAGGCTACCAGTGTGCGTATACTATATATATGTCAAATCAAGTGTGTGCATGCGAGGACTATTTATCGAATGGATTATTCCTAGCTAGCATAAATCATATCACCTCCTAATGATTTGCGAAGCCCTCATAATTCTCGTCATTTAAATTGCCGTGTGTTGAGTCATACATGTGTAAAATATCACGTACGTACAGGTAGGTGTCTACGTACATTTATCTTAGTATGTTTATGTATGCTTGTGTATGTATATAGATATTTATGTACATATTAATTGGTATAATTAATGTGCATATGGTTATATTAAATGTAAATAATTTATGTGATGAATGGTGATAGTATGTATACCCTGCTATATACATAATGCATGAATACATGCATTACATGCATAGTTTCTGCATAAATTAGGGTTCTGGCCAAAGGCCACCTTGGCGTCAACTCTGGCCGCCGAGGTGGAGTCAACGTCCAGACCTGGACGCCAAGCCTGACCCAGGCGTCCAGCGATGTGGACGTCAATCTCCCTGACCTGCATGCGCAGCAGAGCTGCTATCTTCTGAAACAAGGCATGGCCACCATTGGGGGATGTCCCCCAACGGCTGTAAGGCTGTCAAATCGGCATGGTGAGTGGGTGAGGGGCTCTCCTACATCCTGAACCCGAATTGGCCTCTCCCCACTTCTCATTTTCACCCTTGCAAGAGGAGAGAAGAAGAAAGAAAAACCCTAGAGCTTTGTGAGAAAACCCCAGTTTAGAACCCTCAAATCCGACCCTTGGAGCTGGATCTGGAGATCTACTGCAACGGGAGGAAGCTGAAGCAAAGGAGAAGGCTTCCCATCATCCCCTCGGCGTGGAGATCACCCAGGAACCCGGAGGAAGGCGATCTTGGAGGCGTTCTGCAACTTCTTGGAATGCCCAAGGAGGTCTTCACCGAGCCCTAAATCCCTGGAGGAATTTTAGAGAGGCAAGTGACCTATCTATGGTGTCCCCGTATGAGTCTAGGTGGGTTTTGATATTTTATGGAATTTTCCTCGAGTCCTAGACCCTCCATTTCACCCAAGATTTAGAGCTCGGGTCTGTGTTCTGCACAGACTTGAGTAGACGGCAGGGTCCCTGGACGCCCGTTCATCATTGGCGTCCATCGATCATGCCGCTGACCCTGAGTGAGTCAGCGGCCAGAGACCGCCGTCTAGTTCTTCTGGACAGAACAGTGAGCTGTTCTGTCCCTCTTATACATTAATTCGGTATGTTTTATGCGATGAGGATATATTGTACACCTTATACTATGTATATTGTGCATTGTGGTTGTGGATGAATGTGGGTTGTGTTGGTGAATGTGGGATAATGATATCTTGTAAACATGTGAGCATGACTTGTAGACAATCTTGTAAAATTCATGATTTATGATTAGGGTTTGTGTGAATGCCTTGGTTTCGGTTGATCATGAAGAATAGTGGGTCAGCATATGTGTTTGCAAATTTAGTAGTTTATCCATGCTTGAGAAATTGTAAATAAGTTCGGTTCGGTAAAATAAAAACATGCAAAAATGGTTTGTGGTAATGATTTATAGATGTATGAATTAGGGTGATGTTGTATTCTAAAATCATGCATATTAGTAGTCTTGTGCAAAACAGTAAGTGGATAAATTGCAAAATGTGTTAGACCCATGTTAGCTTAAGTTGTGAATAATATGCTAATTAGTGTTTGATTTTCTGTAAATCCTATTTAGCTCATAAAATCTGAAAAATTGAATATGATTTTGAACCGAAAACAGCATGTGGTTAAAATTTCAGGTCAATTGGAACAGTAAATAAAAAGTTATGTGTTTTCTGTGAAATGTGATAATTCGTGATAATTGTAATGTGGTTTGTTATGGTCTAAAACCAACAGATTAGTGTGGTTACTGTATGTTAAACTCTTGAAATTGTACCATGTTAAGGAAAAACAGAAATGTTCATGTGAGTGAGAAAGTGAATGAAATGAGAAGAGTTATGTGTAAAACCATGTGTAAAACGGTAATGTGTAAAAGTGTAAAAGTTGTGCCTATGTGACACTGCTACCCTAGAGGCATCGGGAGCCGTATATAGAAAAGTCCCTATAGAAGGCTCCATGTGATATAAGTTTGTCCCAAAGGCATTGGGAAAAACCCGGAGGTGGACAAGTACCACTGGATAGGGTGGAGAGGGCTTCTCCCGGTCTACGCAGTTACCAAGATTCACCGCTGTATTGCCTAGATGGTGAGTATGTGTATGAGTTGTGTAAGTGTTGTGTCATGTGTTGTGTTATGAGTTGTGTTGAGAGCTGTGCTAAGGAATGAGCACGAGCTATGAGATATTGTTAGTGTCCTCTACTGGTGGTTAGGACTATGTGTCATGGCAAATTGTTTAAGTAATGAAAAATGAGTAAAATGTGAAATATGTGAATATGGCACGTGGTAAGTGCCGAGATGCACGTGGTAAGTGCAATCGATGTGATATGTGATAAGTGAAAGTGAAAGAGAAAGAAAACGATGTGGAAATGAGTAAATTGTATAAGTGTGAACATGTGTACGTGTCAAATGTGTAAAAGTGAACAACGTGAATGAGTAAGTATGAAATCATGTGAAACCGAGAATGTGAGAATGTGTTATGGGAAACCATGTGAAATCAGTAAACTCATGTTGTCATTATCATGCTTATGTGTGCATAAATGCCTAGAATCCATGTTAGGGATAATTAGTGAAAATGAGTGCAAGATAGCTTGATTACTTGTTCACATGATGTGTTTTATGTATTATTGTAGCTCTCATGTGTAGATTTATAGTCATTGAATCATATGAAATCAGCAATCTAAAGCATGTGAAAAGGTTCGTGTATGTGTTTAAAACTATGTGAAATCCATGCTAGTTGTGTCCTTTCATGTGTGTAAATTGTTCATGTTGATAGCTTTCATGTTTTAGCTCTTTAAAAGACTAAAGTTCCTGAGCAAATGGAATAGAGATCATGTGATAGGTGAATTTCATTTTACAAATCTGAAAGCATGAGTTATGTATAAAATTGTAGAACTTTCATGATAGGTAGAAAACTTGAATTGACTAGCATGCTATGTGTTGTTAATTGTAAAAGTGCATATAGAAACCACTAAGACTTGTATGTGTATATCATGAGTAGTGTCGCTTGCTGAGTCTTTGGACTCACTCTTGCTTCGGCGTACAGGTTGACAGGTATCGTGCACTAGAAGGTAGCGTGGCGAGGATCATCATTAGAAGACTATTTTGTGGAGCTGTTTCCAGTTGTACTTTTCTTTTGCACAAAAAGGATTATTGTATGGACAATATTTTGGACATTGTAACTCTCTTTATTTGTATTAATGTGGACATTGTTTTCTATCTTGCTATTTAGATTATGGAATGTGTGTTGGTGACGGATAAGCTGAGAGTTTACTTTTTACTTTACTTCTGCTATCCAGGTATCTAGCTAGGATATCAACCTATCGACCAGTGTTGGGTAAATGTCCCACTGTGACGACGCCCTTTTACCGATGGGGATTGGTATAATCGTTCCGGTATGAAGAGGGTCGTTACACACACGGATGAGACAAAGAAGCCATGGTCGGCCCCGGAGCTCAAAGGGGTGGCTAGACTAGGGAGGAGATGTAAAGAGGAGGAGATCTCGTGGGGAGAGACTCCCTCAAGCTCTCTCTCTCATTCTCCAAGTTTAGCCGTAGAAGAGGAAACTGACTAAAGGTAGGCATTCTCACAAGCATAAATCATAAAATTTCGTCTGTAAGTTGTTCAACATCAGGACAAAAGCCCTTTTGTTTCATAATTTTCCATTGAGTATAATTTTTGTTCTTGATTTTGAGTTCTGCACTCATCATGACCCGACCCTCATCTTAAATCTTGATCTCCATGTATGTTCAACCCCATGCCACAAACTTTTATGGGTATACTGATAACAGTTAGGCTTCTTTTGCCCCTAAAAGCCATAATTTCATCCGTCCTATCTTGTGAATTAATACTTTAATCTCGACTATGTATTGTTCATGTTCATCATGAATACACGTGATAAAGATATCTAAACCCTGTTTATTTTCCAATTCCTATTTACTGTAAGTAATTAGATATGTCTAGATCAATTTGCAACTTGTTTCGTGATTTTTCATCAATTGTACATTTAGTTATGAATTTTCGAATCACCATGTGTCAAAAGAGGGAAACTTGGCCCGCAATCCCATACTCTATCTTTTTCCCGCTTGGGCTCAGGCGCAGAACTTGAGAACGCGATGGCCCAATAGGCCACATTCTCAGAGCCATCATGACACAGTACCTGTCGCGATCTGATCGTGACAGGGTACACCGTCGCATTCTGGCAGCCTGCTCTGACCGACCCGTCGCGTTCTGTGCAACCCCATGTCGCGTTCCACTTTGACCCTATCGCAACCCTCATCAGGGTACGTCACGTTCTCAGTATTTTGTATGAAACCCCGTATCTCTGCAATTCTTGACTTTCTACAGTAACCCTTTACTCTGTTAACTGTCTTAAAACTCAGTAAATGAAATTGTTAATCATGGACATGTAATTAGTTAATTAAAAAGTCTTTCACTTGATTATTTCATCTCCATGATTCTCTTAACACGTGCATACACTTGAACCATCCAATATGGCTTAATTTAGCATGAAACTATTTCATAATGTATGTGGTAATTTATTTCAATAATGTATGTTAATTGCCTTATTTTAAATATACTTGTCTGCGATTCTCGCGATGTTTTGGGAATACCGTTATCGACGCTCCACTGTTCTAGAATTCCTCTAGAACGTCGGGCACTTGTTTCTATATTCACCCTGTCTCTTGACTTGGATGAACTCTCCATCGGATATTTCTTCTACCGAACTAGTGAATCCTTGTTCAAGGCCTCCGTAAGTCTTCTCTATCCTTGGATTCCCACATGGTCGACGAGCTGGTTCTACCCTAACACCTGTGATACTTTTTAGGGATCAATATGATCCAAACGTCTATTAGAAGGTCGCTCTTATCTTGAATCACGCCAGACCTTTGGACCTGTGCCTAACAAGGCTAGTGGAAGGGTAGTGAATTCCACCTAACTGTCAACACCAAGTGCACGTGTTGTGCAACTGCTACTATCGCCCGTTTACTCGACGTTTTATGT